>APFE030785861.1:122624-154994 GCA_000404065.3 Pinus taeda | reverse complement strand
ATCAATATAGATACAATCATTACATTTTAGTTATACGTTTGTAGATAGAAGATGGAGAGGTCAAACAAAAAACAGTATAATCGACAAATCATTGCAAATAAATCAAATATAACATCTTCCACAAGTCATTAATTGGATGTAGTTTAGGTGGTTGAGAGAAATGTTGTTATACTTCTCAGTCAAGTTCAATTCTACCATATGACATGTTAAGCCCACAATCAGTATATCCCTATCATGTCTTTAAGCCCTATTGTCTGAGAGTCTCTTGAGAATTGATGTGCGGACATAGATCAAGAACTAAAACAAACTTAAGAAATGAATGAATATCAATGTAAATGACTTAAAAGTTTTTATGTTTTGGAATGTTACTATGGATATTTACATTGTCCCATCATATATTTGAGTTATGAAGTAACGAACTATTTCCCGACTTTTTGTTATTGTGGTCCTTTATGTTGTCCCATTTTATATGATGAAAAGTTTTGTATCCATATATATTAGAATAAGCTTCTTATGTTATTATAGTTAAATTTTTGTAAAATGTTATATTTTCAAAGTCTTAACTATCTAATTAGCTAATTCTATATCAACATATACTCAATACAAATCCATTTCCATTTCAACGTGGTGCATTAATATATTTCAACAGGTTCATTAGCTAATTCTATATCAACATATGCTAAATACAAATCCATGCTCAATACAAATCCATTTCCATTTCGACGTGGTGCATTAATAAATTTCAACAAGTTCATTAGGATGAAATCCACAAATGGAGAAAACATCCCTAAGTTTTTCCCAGATTAAAATGTTCTTTTAGAAAAATGGTTATGTTGTCAAATAAATATATAAATAATTTACATTACAACAATGAACATAAGTATAATAAGTTGATATCTTTATTTAGAATACCATGGCGGGCTGCGTTCGCAAGTTTAGGGGTTCAGTTTGCCAGTTTAGCGCCGACGCCGAGCCAAGTATCCTGCACTTATGTGGAAAGCACTGGAACCTGCTGGATTTTTCCTCTTTCATCAAGTCTTCCCATTGGCTTTGGGCAGAACCGTCCGATGGAAAGTTTCTTCAAGTCTTGTTGCTCAGAAATCAGACTCCGGGGCGTCTAGCTTTTTCCTGGTCGCGGTGTATCAGCTACGATTTCTTTTTCCTCAGAACCGGCAGATTAAACCACATTTATGGTTGGCAATGGGGTCGTCTTGTCGTATCAGGGTTTTTCTTCACCAGAAAGGTCAAAATCCCTTATCGGAGCAGTAGTTTGGCCCTGGTCCGTGGGCTTTATGTGGTAGCCCTGTCTTTTATGCCACAGTTACACTTAAAACCGCTCCACAAAACCCCATTTCATTTGTTTTTTTACTGTTCCCGTTTTCCCAGATCCGAGATCGTTCTGCATTGGCAAGGGAAACCTGTAGGCGTCTCTGGAGGAAAGAGGCATATTCCAGATTCGTTGCCCCTGTTCAGCTCGCCGTGGATTCGATTGGCAGATCCAGGGCAGATTCGAAATGGGAAAGCTGTGGATCCAGAAAGAAAAAGGAGCAGGGACCTAGTCTTGTGGCGATGCTTTGAAGAACCTTTACCTGAGGCAGCACATCAAATTTTCATCAGAACTACAGAAGGCAGTCATTTATGTTTGCAGATCTGGGGAAGCATGAGGGTTCTGGAGCTTAAAAAGAGAATCCAAGACAAACTGGGAATCCCAGCTGCTCTTCAAATATTAATTTTTTCTGGGGTTTGCATGCAGGATCCTTACTCAATCCAGTACTACAGGGTAGCAAAGGATTCAACCATTACCCTCAACCTCCGTTTGCGAGGTGGATCAAAGGGATCTACGTCAAAACCTGGAGGCACCTATCGTGATGCAGCCAAAGGAAAAGAGTCCACAGAGAGGAAAGAACCTGCAGCAGTCAATATAGCGCCGGGGCAGTATATCGTGGATCAAATGACAGAGAGCCCCTCCATTTCACTGGATATTCCAGAGGTAAGGAGCATTTTCTCAGATCTGGAAAAAAAAGTTGTTATTTGTAGATTTAACGGTTTTTGGCCTAAAACTGAGGCCCTGTATCAATGGGTACACTCGATCTGGACAAAAAACTGCCAGATCCACCTATGTTCGAAGGGTTTTTTCATAGTAATTTTCCTTGAAGAAGAAGAAAGGGGAAAAATTCTCAATGAAGGACCATGGTTCTGGGGCAGTGCGGGCTTATTTATCACCCCATGGTTTCCAGAGTTTGATGCCAACTCTATGGTGGTTTCAAGGATGCCTGTATGGGTTAGATTGCATAATCTACCATTACATTTTTGGCACTTCAAGACCTTAGCTACTATCGGGAACACCCTTGGAAGAATGTTAAAGATCGATACAGATAGGCATTTAAAAGGAATTTTTACTTTTGCTAGGATATGTGTTGAGGTAGATCTCAGCAAAGGACTACCTGAAAGCATCATACTGACTTTTAACAATATTCAGTGGAAACAACCTTTGGACTATGAGAACACAGCTTTCAGGTGCAGGGGATGCCAACAAACAGGACATTTGCTCAAAACTTGCCCCAGCAAGAGCAAGCCACAACAAAGGAAGCCCAGAGGATGGCAGAATTTAGATGAAGTTTTAAAGAGGAGAACAGCACGAAAGAAAGCCCCTTCGGTAACAGAAGAGGAACAAACAGAAGCAGAAGAGGATGATACCACCATAGAGGAAGTTGAAATAGAACACCAGAAGGAAAATATAGCAGTCAACAAGGATCCACATCCACATACAAACCAAACAGAGACCCAGCAAGACAAAGCAGAGATGATAAATGCGGATCAAAGCATGGGAGAAAACAAACGGCAACACCACACAGATTCATCAGACTCAGACAAAGAATCAGGACAGCCGATCGAATCAACTCAGATTGTCATTGCTTCGTCCGCCCCCCCTCTGGGTGAGTGGCGCAAGGTGGAAAAGAAAAAGGGTCGAAAATCTTGAAGCAGTTATGCTGGAGCTTTTTCCCCTCTTTTCCGCTCTCTTTCCTTTCTCTTCTTTTTCTCATTATTCGCGTTAGTCCTCTAACGCTGGCACTTGTGCCCATGTGGCAGATTTTCGTAATGCTTCTTTGCATCGGCAAATGTAACTTTTCATTATATCTTTAATAAAAGTTACTGATTTTTTCTTTGGAAAAAAAGTTGATATCTTTATTTAAATGACACAGTACACTAATAAATATTTATATCTAAA
Source organism: Pinus taeda (assembly GCA_000404065.3). Classification (NCBI taxonomy): domain Eukaryota; kingdom Viridiplantae; phylum Streptophyta; class Pinopsida; order Pinales; family Pinaceae; genus Pinus; species Pinus taeda. The sequence goes on along the minus strand of APFE030785861.1, from coordinate 151,765 downwards.
CCCATTATTTAAATAAAAAATCAATATAATTATAAAATAAAGCTTATTTGCTATTCTAATCCATGTTTAAAATCTAACCCATTATTTAAATAAAAAATCAATATAATTATAAAATAAAGCTTATTTGCTATTCTAATCCATGTTTAAAATTTTATGAAAAACGAAAAAATTGCATTTTCAAACATACAATGAAAATCTCTAACTTTCAAAAAATCAACCGTTTAATGTATAATCAACATGTTTTATTATATACATTAGTGCATAATGAATACATAAGTATTGCTTTTTAGGAGATTTGTGCACTTACAACAACATCATCATTACTTTTAATAATGCGATTCAACACGTCAGTACAATATATACAGTATTCTAGAAATATTCTATGAAATAATGATATATAGACATGGATGCTTAACCTTATACATACACATTAATGTGTTACATGATTTAAAGAACATTTTTGTCAATAGTGGCCCATTAGTACATGAGTGTGTATATAGTGCATAATAATAATAATAAAAAACTTAATTAAGACCATTGACACTCCTCCCCGAAAATATTTGTGTAGGATTCATGGACAAAATTTCTCAAGCTCCGACACTAAAGGCTTTAGATAAAACCTTCACAAAGTCATCCTATTTTCCTTGGCCTGTCTATTCTTTTCGCTGAACTGATGTCATTAGCTTCATTGACATTACGGTGACTTGGGTAGTTTTCAATGGCTGTCTTAATATTTAGTATCTTAGGTTTATAAGCAATTCCTTGTTTCCTTGTTTAGGGTTGGTTTTCTCTCCTGAATTTGTTTACTAATTGATTTTATGACTTTTTAATCTTCTACAATTTGTTTATTAATTGATTTTATTGACTTTTTAATCTTCTAGATTTTCAAATAATTCTCTCTTTAGAGGATATTTTTAAATTTTACTTGCATTTTTATTCATTAATATTATAAAAGCTTTTAAAACATTTTTTTGGTTTAGTGATATTGATATATTCAATGTGTTTTTATCTTATTTTTTCACTATCTTTTATACATATTCTTAAATCTCATTTAAATGTTGATCATTATCTATTATTTTAGTTTTTTAAAACATTAAATTTCATTTTTTATAATACTTTTAGGGTTGAGTGAGGATTTAACATTTTTTGTTTGTTTATTTGTGGATGGTTGGGTCACGATTTAATGATGTTTAATTGAGGATTTAAAATTATTTGTTTGTTGATGTATTGAGTGATTTATGCCTTTAAACCCTTGGTGGAGTCCTATATCTAATTCCCTTCTTTGTTATTTTTCTTATAATTTAGAATAGGATGATTTTCATTTTATGAGCTTGCTTTATCATCTCTTTCATGAAACTTAAATAGAATAGATGCTCACCTAAACCTAGTATTGACATCAAATGATTTTCGTAATATGGAACCATATAAGTCTTGGGATAAGATCATCCACAGACATTGGGATAACATAGTGCAAAATCTACCGCCATAAATCTATCATGCATGCTGATGTATGTTTATATTATGGGGATCGATGCAAATCTAAGATAAATTTGATGCAATAGATACCTTTGAAAACTAGATTTTAAATGAAAGGAAGTTTGTGTAATGAGATGATCAATGCAAATATTGGAAAAATTTGTTGGAATTTCTATCCACAAAACTTACCCTATAGGACAAATATAGTTCATATTATGATTTCGGTGAAAATATTAATTGTTCACTTATGGAATAGATTCCTTGTAGAATATCATATTGAATCTTTGTTGAAAAACACTTGTATTATGAATTTGGGAAAATAGATACCTCTTGGATCTTAGCATAAAAGTCGAAACAAGCATGTACAAACAAGTGAAATTCCCTAGAGAAATTGGTGAAATCAAAGTAATTTTTATTATGAACTTAACTAGGAATCGTGGTGGAAATCATCCATAAAATTTATAGAATATATACCCCATGGACGCTATCATAAAGCATAAGGAAATATCATAACAAGAGGTCAAATTCAAGTGAAAGATCTATGAATAAATAGCCTACAAACCTCTGAAGTAAAGAAGTTCATAATACAACACTAAGGACATCTTTTTAGTGAATTTGATCGAACATGTGCCCCTTAAAACTTAAAATATAAACAAACAAAATTCAAGTAAATTTCATAAAAATAAAATAGTAGAGCCTAAAATATAAGCTAAATGGAATTAGTGTGTTGAAGTCAAACACAAATCTTATACACATTTTGACAAAATAGTATCCCTCACAGCTAAAGTGTGTATTATGAAGTTGAGAGCAATTCCTTCCTAAATTTAGTGAAATAGGTATCCTTGGAAACTTAGCATTTCACTTATGGAATTTTACGCTATATAGTTGACTACCATCCATAATGAATGGAATTTGTATTATAAGATTAAGTATGAGTCATAGTAAAATTTGAGGTTTAAGATAAAAGAAATCCTTATTATAAGAACAAATGACATATAACCTACCATTTAAGTTCAATGAGATTTACCATATAAACTTAAATGCAAATTTATAATAAATTTGGTGAAATAAATTCATAATTTTAACTTCTAAATCAAACAACCCACTACAACCATGACACTTGTACATAAATATAAAATATGAAACTAAAATTATATGTTATGCATAACTAAAATTAAAATATGATTCCACTTATGTCCACATGGAGTAGCTCAAGTGGCAGTGTCCATGGAAATGAAGTCTCGCCTAACCAGAAGTCTTGGGTTCAAATCTTGGGCTACCCTTCCCCGTAGTAGAGTGTCTAATGGACATGAAAATCTAAGAATCCTAGCAAGCTTACAAAAAAAAATATGATTCCACTTATATTAAATTTTTTCAAAAACAAAATCATAACTTATTTTTTTTAATTAGATAGGATAGATTTTCCACTTTCATTTAAATATATTTAAAATTATTATTAATTCATATTTTTAATATTTGATCAAAATTTTACCAATAAAAAAATCAAATAAGGTAAATAAATTCAAAATTTAGTTAAAAAAACTAAAATCAGGACTCTTCTTTCATAAATACTCACTTTGAAAATAAATTTAAGAACCAAAACTAACAATTCACCCAAACTTCAAAGTGATCCAAGTGAATATTCCACACCTTAATCATTTCATTCTAGAGGTGCGGAATGACAAATAACCCATCATTGACTTGATCCGCTATTACTATTTACCTTGCGGCTTTCTCGCCCCTTTCTCGTTCCTTCTCGGCCTCACTAGTTAGCGTTTCAACTACAAATATCGTATCACTGAACGCACCTTCATGCAAAATGACATTTCTCTTGTTTGGGCCTCAAGTACTCACCCACTCTAGCAGAGTTTCAGTGCTATAGCAGGTGATCAAAGGCTTTGTATTGTATGCAATGGATTTTCGTGGTCTGCTAAATATGGTGAAGGTTGGCTTCTTGGAAATCTCGTCCAAAATGCGCCAGTCTATACGTTTGGTGCAGAAAGTTACTGGTATCCATACCTCCAGGCGGCCATTGGCGTTTGTCAGGATAGAGGAACATGAAAGGAGCAGCAGGAGTTCAGAGGGTAACAAGACTGTGAATATTTTTCCCAGGGGATCCCTTCCTCTGGATGTGGGGAAGAATATTGTTATGAGATTTGTGATACATGTTAGCGTTCTCAACCATCCCCTTTTTGTTGAGCTGCTGGAGACTTCTGCAGAGAAATTCGGATACCGGCACCAGGGAGTTCTCAGGATTCCCTGTGATGTTTTATTGTTTGAGAGGATCCTTAATCTCATTAACAACAGACATCTTTCGTGAATGATTTGAATAGGCTGCTATTTTTGTAACGAAATTATCTAAATTCCATCAGTGGATGGATAGGTTATACATTTTCGTTGTATTTTGGCAGCTACCGGATCCCAAGGTTATATTGATGGCAGCAGTGGGACTCTAAGGCATGGCCATCTCTTTTCTCTTTTCCGGGACAGTTAATAGTTTGTGGTTGGAGAGATCTTTGCTAAGGCAGCGTTTAAATAATGAGAGTTAAAAATGTTTCTAGTTCTTCTTAGTTGAGTTTTGATCATTTAGTTTGTGGTGGTTGTAGAGATGTTGATGGTTTTTTTTAAATAATTAAAAGTTAAATTTATTTTGTTATTAAGTTTGGATGTTATTAATTTAGTGTTGACCAATATAAGTTATAATGTTTAATTTTGAAAATTAAATATTTATTTTTCAATATTATTGGAAAAAAATCATTTTTCAAACATTTGATTAGATCAGAATTTTGAAGCTATTATTGCAAGCTTTGTATCATGTGCTAGTTTTTTCAGATGTTTTTGCCTTAATTTTTGGATGTAGTTGCAATATTTATGCCATGATTTTTAAATATTTGTGCAAAGAATTTTCATTGTTAAACTTTATAGGAAAAACACCTCAAATTAAAATCCTTGAAAATAGCACACTTCCCACCATAATTTAATAAAATATTTGAATAAAAAATAAATACTAACAACATGAAAATAAATATACCTACCAGGAATCATTCCCTACCATTATTTATGTTTTGTTCAATACTTTTACATGGTGTAAATGTGCAAACTTAGCACGGATTACTATCAACCAAAAATTTAAGCAAGTCATTATCCTTTAGTAGGCAACTAAAGGATGAAGGTTTTTCATGTTTGAACACAAAAAATATGTTTATTTTATATAATGTTTTTAAGGATATAAAAAATAATAATATTTTTTCATATATTTAAAACAACATGACTAACAGAGGAATCTTCCACAAACAAATAAATTCAACACATATAATATATAACTTATTGAAGGAGTTACATCCAATAGCCCCCACCTTACAATTTTAGAATCTAAATGGTTACACTATTCGTTAGGATGCAGATTTTGCTTTTGGTTTTATCCTTTTGTTTCTCACTATTAGTTGCATTGAATGTCATTGTATTTGCAAAACATCAAATTATTCATTAATAGTAAGTACTGGTATGAGTATTCCGTTATGGTGTTGTGAGTTTTCTTTTGAAAATTCTTATAAACATATTGGGTTCTTTCATTCATCATGAAATATATGTACAAAATGTTTTATAACATTTCTTGTGTTTTTTTAATTTGCCAATATTTCTCTGTATCATAACAAGTTTTCAAATTTTCTATTCCTTCATATATGGTTTATGATTTTTTTTAGTTGTGTAATTCATTTGATATTTTCAACAGCAAGCAACATTTTATCACAGTTTTTTTATTTCTATTAGCATGTGACTTCAAGAGCTCTGGAATATTGTAACAACTATAGATATTGTAATGCTATCATGCTTTGCATAAGAATTTTGATAGTCACTTAGGTGGTTGAATATGTTTTAGCTAGCCTGGTAGAAGATAAAAGAAGTTATGGTTTCATATTGTCTTGTATGCATATATCATAACATGTTCCTATGGAAAATATGAGGATAAGTTTTATTTAAAGGAAAACACTTTTCATTTTCTTGGACTGTAATATCTATGCAAAGAGCACTATTGTCTCGAGTTAATTGGTACCCACATTTTTTCTTATGATACCTCTGTAACATCTCTCAAAGATTTACAAATAATTTTCTTAACCTTTTTAACAAACAATGGACACAACTATGAAATATTAGGTTCTAAATAATTTGATGCCATAGTTATTTACAAGAATTTTCTCAATCTCATTATATTCCATTTCAAATTAATTGATATGATGAATAATTAAGCATTTACAAGAGTAAAGAACATAAAAAAAGTTAAAGCTCAAGTTGCACAACTATGAAGTCAATTTAAGCATCCTCAGGATATCTATATCAATATAAATATATATAATATATATAAATATATATAATATATATACTAATATATATATTCTGAAAAAAATAGGGCAATTGGATTTAAAGACAATAACCATCATAAATTAAAAAAAATGATCTGCAAAGATATTCCTGAATCAAAATAAAACATAAATTAGTAAAAACCATGATTACTATTCATTTTTATATGGATATTTTGAAAAAGATACAATAGAGAAAGGGTAGAATTTTACCGTAAATATAGTATTCGCTATTTTAGCGCCCACAAGGACATTAACTTTTGTATCATGACATTCTTATGCAATCATGGAAAATAGTAGGGCAGACAATGGTTCACGTCTTCTATCGAATTGTAGGATGGAGATAGCTAGTGATATTGATCAAAATGATCCTAGCTTGCTCCTTCGAACACTGAGTTAACTAGATTACACTTTCTCATACTTATATTTACCTTTTCATCTTCATGCCCTCATGGTCATCCCTGATTGATATCATCTTCTTCTACCATTATTTTTAAATATTTTTGCAATGATCTTTCATTATTAATCTTCATAAAAAATCACCTAAAATTAAAATCATATTCAAGTAAATAACATATTTATTATTAGTTACTGTTAAATATTTGCATAAAATATGAATAAGAACAAGATAAAAATAAAGCTACCTACTAATGCTTTGATTTTTTATATTTTCTTTACACTTTAACATGTAAAAATAAAAATGTAGATGTATTACTACCCATCAAAAATTTATACAAATTCTTATTCTTTAATAAACCATTAATTTTCCCTTTTATATTAATTTACAATTTTCCAAAAAACATCGCATCAAAATGGCAAAAACTACACTTACCCCACCACACTTGTTATATTGTTATATTTTGGAGAGACATATATTGATAAATCTCAAATCAAAATATAGAAACTATATGTGTGTGTGGCTGGTAGGTAGGTGGCTTTGCTTGTGTGAATTCCAGTGGGTTCCTTTTGGTTTATTGTTTCAAATTCCATGATATGTTGGGCTGTGTGAAAATATTGGTCGGTTATTTTTAAAATTCGTGTAAAAGAGGTTTTAAATTTCAAAGATTAAAGTGTTTATCGAAAACTGGTTTTACATTTCAAAGTTAAAGCGTTTAATAAAAATAGAATGATATATCAAATAAATTCAACGTCTTCGAGATTTTTGGAGTTAAATGGTATGAAGCTTATGAAATGCTAATTTTATGGGTGGAGACTTCATTGTCATTTAGGATTTAAAAGACCCTTATAATGTAATATAAGGGTGAACAAAGAAGCAAATCTCACAAGAAGTGAAGAAGAATTGGTATTTACTTTGTAATAAAGTGGGAGAGAGATGTATTTTATGATTTAGTATGAGAAAGATGTATGAATTGTTTTAAATTTTTTAAAATAAATAAAATTATTTATTATAAATAGCAATAATTAGTTAATTAATAAATATATATAATATATAATATATTTGTTGTTTGTGATTTAGAAAGTTTTTGATATGGTTTCTAAAAATAATTTTTGGAATAAATTAAGAGAGTTAAAAGTTCCTTTTGAGTTAGAGCTGCCACTATAAGGTTATACGAGAATGTAATTGCCAATTTAAAGAGGAATGAGGGGTGGTCGAAAGATATTAAGTCTAATATCGGAGTTAAACAAGGTTGCCCCTTCTCCCCTACCCTATTGGCATTTACATCGACAAACTAGAAGGTTGTTTAGAGGAAGCAAGATGCGCTGGCACGATCTTAGCTAGGATAGTCATCATCCTTCTTCTCTACGTTGACGATATTGTTCTTCTCGCAAGGTGCCCATCTAGTCTTGATAAGCAACTTATACTTCTTAAGGGTTTTTTCTCTACCATTGGTATGATTGTTAACACTAACAAAACAAAAGTTATGATTATCAAATCCAAGAAGGACACTTACGCTAATTTTATGTATGACAATAGTAACTTGGAGAAAGTGTCTTCCTACAAGTACCTAGGAATTGATATTCATCACAAGCTCAATAGGAACTATAGCATTGAGAAAAGGATTAATGGGGGATGGAAAGCTTATTTTGGTCTTGAAAATAATTGTAAAACGGTAAACCTCGTAATGTGCGATAGAAAGAAGTTCCTCTTTGAAACTTTAGTCACTCCGGTTATCTTATATGGATGTGAGGTTTGGGGTTGTATCATCTCTAGAGAATCCTGGAGAAAGATCGAGAAAATCCAGAAGCGTTTTATAACATATAACCTCAAAATTAAAAGCAAAACACCCTATCCTATTCTCCTTATAGAAGTGGGTCTTTCCCCTATCGAGAGCCTAGCTATGACTAGGCTTCTGTTGTACAAGCACAAACTCAATAACATAGGAGAGCATAGACTTCCTAAGCTAGCTTTAAACTCCAGCCAAAACCACCTAAGGCTCGAACGAGGTTGATATAAAGACACAAGAGCCTGGTTAAACCATTGGGAGATTGACGAGAATGTTGCATTGCAAAACATTAATAACATTAAAAACATTGTTACTTCTAAGTTCAAAGAAAAAATGTGGTGTGAGAAAGATTTAGCAGCTAAAAGAAAATTAAGATATTATAAGGAGGTCATCAACCCCACCCTAGAAGATCAAAATTACCTCTCTGTTTTAACTAGCTCAAAAAAGAAAATTTATATAGCCAAGATTAGAACGAACTCTCATGATCTCCATAGTGAAACGGGTCATTGGGCAGTTCCTAAAACACCATGGATGGAAAGGTTCTGCCATCTCTATGAGAATACTAACATCGAGGATGAAAATCACTTCCTCTAAGAGTGCCCCACGTACAACCACATTAGATCTCAATTTCAAAATCTTTGTTGCAATACTGACCTTCCTAGCCTTTTACATTGTCAAAATTATAGTGAGCTCGAGAGGCTTCTCTGGAAGATTTTTGAGCATAGGAATAAAATCTTCAATCAAACTAAATATTCGTTTCTTTAGGTTCAATAGACCAAATTTTGGTCTCAGTGGATGTTAACCATCATCATCATCATTATAAATTATTTCACTTTCAACACTAAATAAAAGATTTTAATGTCTATATTCAATAATATTTTGTTTTGGCTGGTCAAAACTATTCTATTATCTAATCAAAATATTACACATGCTATACATGAATGACATTGCTTTGTCGGCCACATTTCGATCAGATTTATTGGCCAAGAGAGCGATGCCAAAATGAAAGAGGAATTGCCATACTGTACATATTATCCTAATACAAAAAGATCCAATAGCCCAAAAAAATCAAGAATTAACAAACATATAACTTTCATTACACATTAATAGGGAGGAACAGATGCATGACCAGTGTCCGGAGTAGGAGGTTCTAGATCACGACGAACATGGAACTCCACAGGTGCAAGGCAAGCATCCATCTTGTCCATTCTGGCATTGGAATGCCCTTGATTTCTTTGCATGGCGGTCATACCATATATAATGTCCCACTGATTTTGTTGTGGGCCGTTTAGAAATGAAATGAATTCATTTATATGCTCATGCCTTTGATTCCTCATCAGCTCCAAAGCCCCCATTATACTTCTCAGCTAGACACCAAAGGGATCCAGGGAGGTGGGATGGTCTAGATGACCTAGCGGCTGAACCAATTCTTCCACCAGTGCAATGCCCGCAATCACTTCCTCCTCAACAATAGTCATCCAACCAATTATGTCTGGAGGTTGAAAACAAGGCCCTACTCTATGGGCCCTACCTCGTTGCCTCAACATCTCCAAGGTGGCAATGAGACACCATAAATAAAATTCAACTAAAACACCCACTCCATTATAACTAGAGGACTTAACGCTCATACAACATGAATAATCAACCTATCAACTTATAACCCTAGGCTCCACACTCTAAAACCTAATGCGATCTCCCCCAAGTAGTGATTCAGAAATAGAAAAATAGAGAAAGGAGGACCCCAACAAAACCACTACATTAACTGGATACTCAATACCATCCTCCCAGCATGCAAGGTGTTAGAGCTAGTGGAGCCCAAACTTTATTTCCTTCCACAAAGATACATCACAATTATACAAGAAAATGCAACCACATAACAATCCCCTAACCTTGACTAACATAGAGAAAAATTTTGGTGAACCTCAACAAACTGCTTACCAAAGTGACACTAGGCTTACTAGAATCATGTCAACGACCAAGCTCCACAGACTTGGCAGACCCCACGTTACATCTAGACTACACTAACCAAAACCAATGTAGGTCCACTCCATCATGTTCTCCAGGATCACACACAAAGCGCCAGGTTGCCAAATCTCCAATCTCATAAATGCATCTCGCTCAATGACAATAACAGAAGCCTAATTTACTAATAAAATGAGCATGGACAAGTTGGCGACATGTGCACACTCTAAGATAATTATTGTCTTATTACACTCGCCCATACCAAAAATATACTAATAATGAAAAATAAACACCCATCAAGATTTAAACCTTGAACCCACCTTCTCGAGGCTTCAATGCTCTAGATCTGTAGCCATTTCTTTGAAAAAATTAAATAATAATAAAAATGGAAAAAAAATAATAATAAAAATGGAAAGAAAGAAGAGAAATGTTAAGAGGACAAGGTTGCTAGGTGAAAGAATAATTTGAGAGATGAACTTGTAATAGATAATAAATTGTAAACTTCCATCACTGCATCTTCCCATAAAATTAGTTAATTATTTTTCAATTTCAAATATTTTCTAAATAATAATATATACCTTTGAATCATATAAAACTTTGTCATTCGTTAATAGAATATGTGACTTCTGAATTCTTGTAATGATCCCAAACACGTTTGAGTCTGTCATTAATTTGTTTCACTCTCATTACTAAAAAGGCAAACTCCGATCACGGCAGAATAAGGACACACAGCAATGACCAAATAAGAGTTAAAGTTAATGCATTAGGGATGCAAACCCTAGTTTAGTAGGGCTTAATTAATTCCACGTAGACTTGGGCTGATTGAATGAATTTAAATATATTATAAATTCATTTAAATTCAAATAAGGAATGAATTTAAATATCTTTATAATTTTAATAATTTATTTACAATGTATTTTTTTCAATTTATAATATGTAATATGTATTTTCGAGTTTTTCAAGATTATTGGTCATACTTCGTTTAATTTATAAAGCATTTCGTTGTATTAATTTTTTTTTGGTTTTTAAAATTTATAATAATTAATCAATAAGTAAAATTAAAATTATCAACTTCTTATATTTTTAAAAATTATCAAAAAAATATTAAATATATTTTCATAATAAATATTATTTAATTTTAAGTAAATTTACAACAAAAAAATTAATATTTGTGTAACATTACTTATGAAAATTCTCTTTACCTATAATTTATGTAACAAATTATTAATGTAAGTTTATAATTTGCAAATGATAATCAAAATACAAATGACTACAAACAATATCTAATTAAAAACATGTGTGTTAGTGGCGGCTTCCTCCCGTGGAATTAAGAGAGGTGTGTAGGTTCACTTACATCGCTTCCTTGGAATGATGAACAATTTCATCTTCTTTGGGATCACCTTGGGTTGAATTGATAGATATTCCATGATTTGAAGCAATAGATGGAAAGTGATTTTTTCGACTAAGTACTAGATTACAAACTCGATTACATTTTTCTTTGAGTACATATTTTCTTTTTTAACAAGGAGGTTCATTATATTGGCATTCTAAGTAGCACAATGTTGTTCATTGTTACATACATTGATGGTAATCAAATAGAGAGCTATGGTATTATCTTAGAGAGTTTCCTTATGCTACTAAATGATATCATGGAGATTTATGGAATGCATGTAGGCTTACCCTTTCACAATTGTGTCTGTAGATAATAGGGTTGAAAGAAGATAGAATAGACTAGAGCAAGCCAACAAAACATAGGATTTACCAAATATCTAAGTGAGGCCTAGGGTCTATTCATTAATTACACTGCAACATAAATTATGTGACATCCCCCTATGCTTGGATACCCTCAAAAATTAATTTCTTCGTGAAATCCAAACATCTGATACCATCTTTAATATTCAAGAAAATCAAGAAGTTATGCATGACATACATAGACTCATGCAAATGGACAAGAAACACATTTCATGAAATGTAATTACACATAATTAGACACTACATTCAAAGATAGATACCCCATTAAATAATACAATAGAAATATAAATATAGAAACACAAAGAATACGTATCCTTAAGAAGATTGACCAATTAACTACATAAGCTAGATGTTCCACCCAACCATAGATTTTCTATAAATTTACTCTCTACAGCAAGCTACCGCTTAGTTGAGGCTATGATTCCACAAGGATGGGTGCATAGGCCATCTTTACCACTCAAAAATAGTTAGCTCACAAGCTTTCCCTTTGCACACAATCAAACAACAATCACAATTGTAAAAGTTTTCTCAGCTAGACCAACAACAATTTAAACTTTCAACTCCCTTTCTGCTTCAACCTGTACAACCCAAGGAAAGGAATTCATTTCTATACAATGCATTCCCTTAAAATATTCTAATTCCCTCCAAGTATCCAATGGTTATGGTTAGGAAATATAAATGATAGAAGCTGCAAAAACTCTCATCCATGGATAACTACACCATAAATGCTAATGCATTCACGCACTCAAGCTTCTTCTCACACTGGAAAATAACAAATATTAATGCAAAACCTCTAACAATGACTATTTTCAATGAGACTCTCCTTCTCTCCAAGTCGCGAGAACCTAAAATTGAATGAGAAAAAAATGAATGAATGAATGGACCCTATTACCACAAAAAGGTAATATTAAATATGCATGCTCTCATTTCATATGGCCTGCCCAAGAAGCTCACATAACCACCTTTTCCCTTAATTTCAAAGATTGGTATAATAAAATACAAATAAAATGGTATATTCTCTCTAGCTACCCCACTCTATGATCACTGATGAGATCATAGACCCCTATACTCTTGTCCTTGCATGTCTATAGACAACGATGTATTTGATTAATAATATTTGAAACCATTACATAATTAAGTTCTATGGACTTTCATAATGTACTAACCAAATTATTAAATTGGGGATCAAACCCATGGTACTACAAATTTCTTGAACAATATATCAAAGGGACTAATGCAAAGGAAACATACTAAGAAGTAGGGGGGAATTTTCTCTAATTGCATCCCTTGAAAATGACCACTAAGCTTCAAAGACAAGAAACCCAAGCCAGGGAAATAGGGTAGCCCCTAAATTAAATACCCATCTTATCTTTAATAATAAAACAATGTTTTTGTTCAACCCTTTAATGAATTTTAAATCTTCTAATATGAATGAAAACAATTTTTTTTTTGTAATCTAAGGTTTTTAGTTAATAACAAAAAGTTACATATACAGGTCTTTTCCTATCAATGTTCTTCTAGGTGGGAAAACAAAGCATTAATAAAACAAGAGACTGTCAATATTTGAAAATAAACTAATGAAGCCCATGGGGCGTAGAATAGATGGTGATGGGGTGTATTTTTAACCCACTCCATGATGTAAAGGTCACTAGTTTGAAACTCCATGGGAAAAAATCCAACCCTATTAAGGGATAGTGTGGCCCAGGTCGAGTGTGATCATTGGGAGATTTTGATGGCTTATATGCTCCTAGGTCACAGTTTCTTAAGCCAAATATTATGCATGTAGTCATCTCATGACGCACACAACTTAACAAACCAAAAAAGAAAAAGAAAATAAACCAATCATAAAGATAACTATGTTTATCAAAGTGAAATTTTTTCCATAGGGCTACATAGGAACCATCTAGATAATGTATCATAGATTTCTTAGGGTTAATATTAAACAAAACTTACTAGGAACAACAAAACATTAAGTAAACTAGGAGGAATTAGAGACATCCACCTCAATATTCACAGGTTCTATAGTGCTATGGTTGTTGGATGTAGGTTTTATAGCCACACTCTCCTTTATGTGCACTAAAATATTATTCAGTTCCTTCAAATGCAACACTATATCATCAAATACCAAGTTAATTATGTCCTTCGCATTATTCCTATCAAGTATGATACGACGTGGGAGTGACTACATACATCAATAAAAGTCTATTGTATGCATATACTAGTTTTGACAGCCATGACCATGTGTTGCGTTCATTGTGCAAGCCTCCACTACTAATAGGACCTCAGAATCAGATGCACTCACTAACCAAATTAGGTTCCATCTCTTATAGTTTAAATTTAATGGTTTGGGAGAATTGTTCCTTTCATAATCTATGCAAGGACTCAACACATTACCTAGCTTGAGAACTCCTCAATGAGCCACAACCACCACCACCTCTTCTATACCAAGCCCATTGACTCACTAGAGTTGTGATAAAGGAGAAAGGGAGTCAAACCAGATGACAAAAGAAAGGCACATAGTACGGTGAGGAAGGCCAAGATGAAAATTCCAAACAACGGTTTTGAAAACATAGAGGTTGTAACACCCTCCTCCCACATCCACCCAAGTAACTATGCCCACTACCGTAAACATGAGACGAGAGGCTACAATGATCAGATTCGACCTCCTAGGTGTCCTTAAGAAAGTGGAATCGACAAAAGCTCACACATAGTCATCAAACATCATCAATAGAACCCTCAAGAGACAAGTCAGTCACTGAGATAGCCTGTCCCTGCGGCCCTTTGTTGTTATGGACCTTTGAGGACATAGCCACTTTCATTCTATGTGAAAGAGGGCAACCAAAGACCTAAAACCACTCTCAAAGGCCTATCTTCTAGTGACTGTGGACCAAACTTACCAGTTCTGTGTTAGCGACCCCAGGAATTAAGGCACTTTTCCAGGCTCAGAGCCTGACCACTGCCCAGAATGGAATGAAAGCTCATAATCAAGTAAAGTACAGGGAAATAATTATGCAAAAGTAAATAGTTGATCAAGACCTTAACCAGACCCCTACTAGCCATGATAGACATTTCATCAAACATATTGTCAACATGTAACCTATGAGTGTAAACAATAGAATTAAGTGTAGGGATCTCATACTTATCTGAGAATCGAAATAAACTATTGTTTCCTCATGTTTTTGTTGCCTTATGGCTTATTAGGTCATAGATACAATATACATTCAAATATAAGTAAAAGCATGCTGGGAGCCAAACATAGGTGCTGCCATAAAATGTACATCTAACCAACATAATAGGAATACAAATACAATAAACATATCAGGGATAAAAATCCATAAATACACCAGTACATTTACACATGAAAATCAATGGAATGAATTTCTCATTAATCAATGCAATGAGCCAACTGGTGATGGGACTACCACGTTCCACCCGACCATAGATTGGTTAAGCCAAGTCTCTCTTTATCCAATCACCCTCGTGCCATATTCCAAGCATGAATGTGGGACTCATAAAACACATCAAAAACACCAATCAAAGTGGATGCCACCAGATTTCTTTTCCTACACCATGAGGAATTTGATTGCCTCCTAGTCTCTCAGGATTTACCATGCATCTGCAATTTGATCGAGGGATCATTAGGCCCTACACCAAGACATACTCTCTAGGCTTTATCGTGCATTCCATCCTTGAATCACTAGGTCCAATGGAGAGAAAATCCACCTCTTGGATTTACTGTATATCCTACTATTCATCGACAAGGATTCCTAGGCCCAGCAAAGCACACATTCTGGATTTACTGCAGCCCACAGTTTGGTTCAAGGGCTACTAGGCCAGTGGCTTTGTCATCCTCAGTCTAGTTTAGGGACCACTACCACCATGTATTTGTCAATTCATAGATCCACACAACTCGTCTTTGAATCCAATCTGGCCATCCCACATAAACCGTATGAGAGGACCTATCTCATCAAAGCTATTAGGAAATGGCAAGGCTAGATTGAAAATACTAACACACCTGGTAAAACTCATGCCATCGTAGAAATGAAACACATCAATCCCATGCATGCCAAATCTAGCAAGGAAAATACACATTCAAGATGATACTTTCAATGAAGCATGTTGTAGTTGCTTGATACTGCCTTTCCCTACTTGATCTTTGCTTCCTCTTGCCTTCTTTGCCTTTCTTACTCAAATGCCAAAATGCTCCAAGAAAACTCTAAGTATCCAAGAGTATGAGAGAGAGAGAGAGAGAGAGAATAATGAAAGAGTTCCAACACTAAAATAACAAAAGGTTACCAAGTGATCATCAGAAGCCTTTTTATGAATGAGGCCTCTATTTTCTTTATTTTCCATTATTTTCCTTCATTTTCCTCCTCACATGCAACCTGTAATCTTTCACCTTCTTTTTCTCGTAAGCCCATTATTTTCATAAACAATTGTGCCAAAAATGCCATTTTTTACTTTCCAAATCATAGTCATTGGCTTTTCCAGTTTCCTTAACCATAAACAACCAAATGAACACCCCCTAGGATGTTTTCCCTAACATTCAGCTTGGAATAAGTGTCCTATTCAACCGTGGTTATTGTTTTTAACTTTTATTACATAGAATTTTCGCGAGGGTTGTTACATAGGCATATCAAGTGAGTCATAAAAAATCACACAAAGAGACACCTAGTTGAAAGAGAAAGAAATGAGACAATGTTCCAAAGGCACTACACATAAAGACCACCATCCAACCATAATAATGGAAGTAAACACTTTTTTTCTTGAGGACCCAAATGCCATTATAGCTGAGAACCCAAACAAATTGAAACTTTGTCTATCTTGTGTGTAAATCTAAACTAGGATACGACCCAGCTGCATGGAGGTGATAACAAACATATTACCTTAAATATCAATGAACGTGTTTAATACTACATAGCTCATCATGTTGTGGAAGAAGACATGTTAGAATCACTCATTGTATGAGGTGGTGGTATCTTCACCATGCCCATCTCATATCATCTCTTAAATCATTCCATTTAGAGACATAATGAAATAATATCAATTACATAATAATAACCATACAAATTAATAGCTACAGTAAATTAAATAATAATTCAAATGCAATCAGTACGGGGAAATATTTTCATACAATACAACTATGTACTAATCAATAATCACCATTGAAACCAAGTTGCCATATAAAACTTGCTAGAGAAAATATACAAAATTATAAAAGGAAAGAAAATATACAAAATTATAAAAGGAAAACTAATTATTTGTTGAGTTAATGTACAACAATACTTTCATCCTGCATTATTGCATCTTTCTAATTACTCCATTCTCCATCCTCCCAATTCACATAAAATGTCATCTTTACATACTACAAAATGAAAAAAATTGTAAGAGAAAAATGACTCTTCCACGGACTTCAATGGCTATTACAAATACCCTTTTACTTTCCCGGGGACCAGCACCATACTCAATTCACCTCTCCTCCCCGTCGTCATCATGTAGAGATATTAAATTTTATAAGAGAATAAAGACTTTTCCCGTATTTCTTTGGCCGCTGAAAACTCCCCATTACTTTTATGTGGCCTAAAGATTAATACTTCTTTAATTCACCTACCACGATACATACAGTGTACAAACTTTTGTAAAAGAATAAAAACTACCTCCCATGCTTTTGTATTTACGACAATACCCCATTACTTATACGTGGTTGAGAGACCATCACCCTATTCCTTCCATTCTCCTTTCCCTCGTCATCATGTAAACATATTATAAGATTTTATGGAAAGATAAAATCTCTCCCCATAATTATATTTCTATTACAAACACTCATAACCACACACTCCTTTCCCCCTCATCCTTAGTGGATTTTTTGGTTTGTAATATATTTCTCTGAAACTTTCACATGCCTTAATTTCACTTTACTAACCACTCACATCAAACTTTATGAAAGTGAGTGCGCATTATCGGCATCCTTTGTCACTCCTACATAGTCCCTTGATAAGCATAATTTTACTAGGAAAAAATCAAAACAAGTGATCTGAAATTGTTTCATATATGAATAAACTTTTTTATGGATAGACATACAAGTTTGACTACATAGCCAAATGCTAATGATAGAGTTTTGTCTTATGCCACTAAGATAAGAAAGTGGAAATTTTTTGGGCATTTTGTTGATTTATCATTGGGTGAAGATTGGTATTTTTATTTGAAGAGGAGTTTTCAATGTGAATACCTAATGGAAAATGTTTTTTTTTCTAAAGGTAATCTTATTCTCATTGCCAATAAGAAGGAATTAAGAAACAAATGGGAGTGTCTAGAGTTCACCCACATACAACATATCATATTGTTGTTGGAGCTTAGGTCATGATAAAATGTCATGCAGATTGCATCAGTCATGGAAAGATGTCCAAATCATGGTTAAGGTGAATATGAATTTTATGAATGATTGACCCAATTTCGAGGGTTTAATCTTACCCTTAAAACTCGGAAGAGTTAGAACTCTAGAGTAAGTATGGTCGACAAGCAATAACTTTTTTTTTTGACCGTTTAAAGACTATGACAATGGGTGGATCTCCTGTTCAAATATATAAATATAATTTCCTAAAGTATATGCACGTCAGTAATTATTATTTTCCCTTAACTTGCAATGAGGAATAGAAATGTTACACCTAAATGTAAGTGGAATGATGATTATATTTTAAATGAAAGAATAATTCTGGAGTTTTGAAAGGTAATTAATATCCATCTCAAACTTAATAGTGTTTACTGCACTGGACATTAAGTGTTACTAATTACATTTTAAATCGAAGAATAATTTATGAAGTTCTCAAAGATGTATACTATTTCATATTATAGTAAATCATTTACAACGTAGTACACCTGTGTATACTATTTCATATTATAGTAAATGATATACAACTTAGTACACCTGTTTACTGTATAATCTAAAATCATATTTCATATTATAGTAAATGACTTACAACTAAGTGCACCTGTTTAGTGTTTTTAAAGGTTTTTTCACATGAACTATGAATTTTGAAAAGAGATAATCTTTTAAAACCTGGAGTGATATTCTTAACCGACTTTTAATTAATCTGAGGGAGATTGTTTTGCAGGTAACAGAATATAATATAATATTTTAAAATTTGGATAGATATTTTCAAAAGTGGTTTTAATTAATATTATGGGATTATATAAAAATTATGGTTATGTAATCAAGACATTATCAATTTTTTATCTCAAGTTTGGGTATATGTTACATATGTGTTATTGAAATCAACTCAAACTCAAGTCTTTAATTGAGATGATTAATTTTATTTGTTTTTGGTTGGTTTTGTATTATATTTTATTTTACAAATTATAATGTAAGAAACATATTTATCTATTTAGTTAGATATCTTGTTAATAGATAGATTGGAAAATGATTCAATAGACTTAGAGATGGAATATTTTTCTTCATTTTTATTAAATTATTTATTAGCTTTTGAGAGATTAATAATAGGGAACATCATGTTATTGGGAAATTGAAAACTTGTTTGGGAATTTAAGAATGTCTGGCTTTCACTAATTCAATAAGTCACTTTTGATAATTTGTAAGTTTTAGTGATTATAATTATTATTATATTAATTCGATAATATATATATATATTATTTTTTTAATTATTTTTTTCAATATTTCTCATATATTATATCTATAATTAATAAATTATTGATTATACATTTTAAATCATAAATTTGATAATAGTTTGTTCTTTTTTAAAACAATTTTAGCATAAAATAGAAAAGGTCATTTTTTCTTCGTAATCTTAATTTAATTATCTCATCACTAATATAATATTTAATAATATATAATAATATATATATATATATATATATAGATTTTGATTACTTTCAAATGCCAAGTACATCACTGATATGTTATGATAAACTAAACAAAACAACAAATCAAGAATCTTGTCTCAAATCATTACAAAATTTGGCCAATACCTAGGTAGACATAGTAACATTAACAATGACAGAAAATAGACATAACAAAAAGATACTTGTTGTCATTGCTACAACACTCTCCAAAAATTTCACTACATTCAAATTTTGGAGCCTACTTCATTGTCGTATCAAGTGCTGCCTCTTCTGTCAAGTGTCGTTTCATGTCTCTTTATATGTTATAATTGTTCTTGAATGTTCTCAACTATTGTCACCTTGATTAGAACATATTTGGGTGCATTTCACGATCACAACATCTTTGTCTTATCAAACGACACTTTTGGGTCGCAATCGCACATACTTTACCAGTAGTACTTGGGGAATGTGCAGAAAGTGGTGTTTTGATGTATATTCATTGTTGATCAAGCTTGTCTAAGTTTTATTGATGAGTTGGCGTGTGTCATGCTTAGTTCTTTGTCCAAACTCATCATGTTTGCCCCTTGCCTTATCATCAAGACTTAGACAAATCTGGTTACAGAGAAACCCCAACAAGGCCAAGAGTGCATAAATGCACTCCCAAGCTTTGATTGGAGATCCTTCATTGTTCAAAAGTGTGTCTTGTACCCTCTTCGTGATTTGGGTGCACTCCCAGCGTGTGAATCCACTTCCTTGTTCTGAACCACGCCCTGCAATATGTAAGTCTTCCTTCAATTCACTTCTTCAACTCAAAGAAGTGTGCCCTCATTGAGTGCATTGGTGCACCCTCCAGACCCAAAGCTCAATCCTTCAGCCTTCCCCTATGAGCCCTGCCCCCTCCTGAACTCGTTGAGAACATTGTCTCACTCTGAAAGCACGAATCTCTAGCCGTCAACATTTTGGAGTGCACCCTACGCCATCCCTTTCTCCCTTAGGTGCACAGTGTGCTCGGGAAGCTCAGATCCTTCCCCTTCGTATTTTAGACTTGCGACATAGGCCCTAACTTCACATGCTAAAGCCCCAAAGCTCCTCTTCTTCATCCCTTCATCCTTTCAAAGTGCTCCCATGCACCCCAAAGCATTTTTGACCCTTTTGAGTGCACCGAAAAAGGAATAAAACATGGTAGAATAAGAGATTTTTAGGTTGATAGTTGCTCATCATGGGTGATTGCAGAAACAGGTATTATAGGGACCACACACAAGGAGATTGGGTAAAGAGGATAAGCAAAGGAAGCGTGAAAAGAATAAATAATACACTTTAAACTTGATGATCAAAGCACCCCAAATACTCCAAGATCGAAGACCCTTTGCAGGGTGAAAGCATCATGATCAAAAGATGAACTAAGAACAATGACATCCATGTAACCACTAGATAAGCACCATGTCACCAGTCACTATTAGACATGATCATAAAGCCTTATCATATGATTATGTAGAATTCATGATGCATTATTGAAATCATTGTAAAATAGAAATGAATGGAATCCCAAGAGTCATGTATGAACTAAAGAGTGGTGGAAATCCAAAATACATGTGATACCAAAAGTCATATGTAATTCCAAAAGTCATTTGGAATTCCAAAGGTTGTAGAGGTCCAAAAGTCAATAGAAATTACAAAGTCAAGAGTCATGAGGATGTGAAAGGTCATTCCTCAAGTTATAAATAGATCCTCATTTCTCATGTAAAGTACTTTTAACCTTGGATTCTCCCACCAGGCATTAGAGAGACAAATTTAGTACTTTTGGGGAGAAAGAAGTGGCTCTAACACTCCATTATTGGATCTAGAGGTGTTTATTGTCGTTATTTATCTTGGGACTTTTGCTTAATATTAAAGCCTTCCAAGACCAACATGTTTTAACACATGGATTGTGAATATTTTTAAGACTTTTCTTTGATTTTTTATGGTTCCTACTTGATTTCATTAATTACTGTATTACTTGAACTGTTTCAGTTATTTCGGTGCTCCTTGTTGGAAATGTGTTGATATTTTTATAATTATTGTTGCAATCTTGTGAACTAATTCACTTGATGTTAGATGAACCTTTCTCTTTCACATGTATCTCCATTAGGATAGTATTATTACTTCTCTCTTAGAGGCGAAATTTATTCCCCTCCCATAGTAGAAGTACCGGGATACATTGGCAATAGAACATGCATAAGCTTTACTTGTTTGCTCATTCAAAAGGACAAGTGTGCTTCTATCTTGTGATGAAAGCTAAATTCAAGGCATATATTTAAGAAAACAACAATTGGCCCGTATTCTAGATGGGACTCCTACGCCAAACAACGTGAGGTCTAATTGGGACCTTATATCAGGGAGATCCCTTGTATTTTGGCGATATCCATCACCATCAACAATCTGGCGCCAAAAGGAGGGCCTTTAGTTTTTAATGGATGATCAATCCAGAAACCTAAATCATTCGTCTTCTAGTCAAGGTAGCAACATTTCGAGCACTACTCTAATTCCTAAAGTAGCAGGATGTTCTTAGTCTATCCCATAACCCACTTGCAAAGTTACTTATGAGCAGATCCGGGCAATTGGACCTATAACCCCTCAGTTCACAAAGGCTATTGGATTAATTCCTAGAGAACATGATCTTCTACATTTTCTAAAGCAAAGAGAGACAACTGGTACCAGTATCTTGGTATCTATAGTGGAAGATTTGTTCTTTTCCACCAGGCAATGGTTGGAAAAATTTGTAGATGATACTGAAAACCAAAAACAACTTCCACCTTTTAATGAGGGATACGAGGACGATACAATTGTTCTTTCTAACGAACTATTTGATGGATTAGGCAATGAAGAATCTTTCGAATCTGATAATGAGCAGGAATGTAGAGACAAGAACATGGCAGACCACAATCTAGATTGGATGGCCCAAGGGCTCTAACTCTTCTAGATAACTTGCATAAAATTCCTAGACATCGAGAAAAGATTCTTTCAAAATATGATCCAGACAAGAAGATGAAGGAAGAAGACCATATTGATGATTTTTATCTTCATTTACGAATGATGGAGGTGAGGTATGATGATGGTTCCTGCGTTCTTTTACCATATACACTAGAAGGCATAGGAACATCATGGTATGATAGTTTACCCCGCCTAGAGGGAGTTCAACAAACTTTTTCTTAAGAAGTTTGTTGACTAGAAAACTCTTTCCATGCTACTAAAAGAGCTCGAAAGCATGAACATGGGGGAAAAGGATCTAGTGAAAGATTTTAATCAGAGATTCAATCATATATTGAATAAATTTCCCCCAAGTACACAACCACATGATTTGATTACTATCGACTATTACACAATTGCCTTTCCCATCAGTATTTTCCAACTTGTGAAGAGAACTACACAAGAAACTTTGGTTTTGAATTTTTCTAAAGAAATCGTAATCGCGAAGGACTTGCATGCAATTTGGGTCATTGCAAACGATGAGGATTCCAAAGATACCAAAAAGACTAGTAGGAAGTCGCAGAATTCTTCTAGTAAGGATAAAGGGAAGGAATCATTAGATATCAAAAGCTTGACCAAGATGGTAAAGACACTCACCAATAAAATTTTAGAACTAAAGAAAAGGTCAAGTGAGACTTTCACTAGTAGCAAGCCTCCCAAGTCATTCGCTTTTCGAGGGATAATAGTAACATTAACAATCCACCTGCCACATCTGCACAAAGTATGAATGTTTTGATGAACATAGAGAGCATTGGCATATATAATTATTGTTATTTCCATCAGGAATATCATTTAGAAAAAACATGCCCTCAGTGGAATCATAACATAAACACTTTGGTTGCACACATTGTAGATACTCTTTTAGAAGATGATAAAATAGAATAAGCATAGCACTAGTACAAAATGGCTAATTAGTTACTAAAAATGACTAAAATTTGAGTGACCAATAGTAGATAATTTATAGTATCTTATGACACGATCAAATTTTAGTCCTTTTTAGCTTAGTGATTAATTTGTTGTCTCAATTCTATCATCTAGTAGTATATTTAGTCGTTAATTTGGTCATTAATTTACTCATTTATTTTATCATTAATTGCCACAATTAATGACAAAATATACAACAAAATATATTACTATAGGATCACTTGAGAAAACGAATTAATGGCCAAAGGAATATGAACAAAATGTTGGTTGTATTATAAGATACTTTAAATTAGCTACCAATAGGCATATATATGCAAATTTTAGTCATCGTCTGAAACAAATTAATGACCAAAGAAATATGACTAAATATCAGTCGCGTTATAAGATACTGTAAATTAACTACTAATAGTTGTATATATGAAAAATTTGCTCATCATTTGTAATCACAAATCTATCATTTGCAGTAGTCATTTATCTTTTTTGGTAGTTTCATATTCATTATCTAAGCCACTGATTTAGTAGTTTATATTCATTTCATTTACTTTCATTAATAATCATTATAAACAATTAATTTAGTCGTATATTCATTTTATTTGTGTTCATAATTAATCAATATAACCTACTAATTTAATCATTTTAAATTTATTTTATGCATTCATTATTAATCAACATAAATTAATTAGTATGATTTTGCAACTTAATTAAAAAAAATGCCATACAATGTGCATGTTCATCTAATATGAAAACAAAAAATGCATATGTTAATTACAATGCTAAATAATATCAAGTGCAACTATAAATATTTTCAACCACACAAATTATATTATACAAAATGTCAAGTACTACAATATGAATTTCCAACTTAACATTGGTTGGACTACACTTTACACATGAAATATTGTTTCATCACTTCAAAACATTATCATGGTGTTGCCAAGGCATTGTAGGTGAATTCACCAAATCTAAAGACTTGACCATCAGTCTATATGTGTGTGTCTCATACAGAATATTGGCTTTAAGGGTATCACTAGACTCATTCTTTTCTCTCTCTTTTTGCATTTGTTACTCCATTTTTATTGTTCTCCTCTTTCTTTAATTCTTGCCTCTTACCATCAATATTGAGGTAGTATTATGAAAATGAAAGAAGATACAATGCCAAGTATAAGACATGAAAAATGATGAACACTCGAATATAAAATAAAGTATACTATAAAGGATTTATATGTCATATACCTCGACATCAGAAATGCCAATGTCATTTCCCCCCAAAAAGCAAGAAACATGAACAAGTTTTCTTCAGTTGGGCATTAATGGTCACTATGTGGCTAGATGACCTATATAAACAAAGAAAATAAAACATCACCATAGAAAAGAACATGTTATAAACATAGTATTCATCCTTTAAGGAAATATTACGCACAGTCATGCCAACTAAGTTAAATGCTAAAAAGCTCAAGCTATAGATAACTTGTGTAAACAAATGAAAAGAAGAAGACAACATATACTAAATAATGTATGACAACTAGCTTGAAAATTGCATCATAGAAGGAAAAAAAATCTTCGATGGCTACCCAT
Organism: Pinus taeda; assembly: GCA_000404065.3. Classification (NCBI taxonomy): domain Eukaryota; kingdom Viridiplantae; phylum Streptophyta; class Pinopsida; order Pinales; family Pinaceae; genus Pinus; species Pinus taeda. The sequence continues at coordinate 126,690 of APFE030785861.1, read as the reverse complement.
ACATATGGGTGGGTAACATGCCTCAATATTCCATGATCCTTAGGTTCCATAAGAAGTAAACCTCCTCATAAATGCACCAATTTTTATGAATATAAATTCCATCTTATCATGTGGCTTGCTTACATCAGGCACCCGACTAAAATAAATAGATGGAACACCTACCTCAACCTACCCAGAACCTTTGCCTTTATCTTTTTATATATCATTTCCCTTCAATTTCTCCCTCTCTTTACCTGTCTCTTTATCCTCCTCATTTGATACAATTATATTTTTCCTACCCCCGATGTTTGTAACTGACAAACCATACTAGTGGCCTACATAAAAATTGTTGGCTCTCGAGAAATGATTGGAGCCATAGTTGTCAAGAATGTTCAACGAAAAACATGATCACTATGATTACTTAACATGTTCATTAGAGTATTTCATATCTTTACCTCCATAGAAATATAAAGAGTCTAAGGATCCTCAAGAAGGTGGCATTTAATAGCAACTGCCAAACTATCAAAACCTAGAAAAAAATAAATTCTACGAAGGCTCAAAAGGGAAGACAATCCACCTCTCTTGAGAAATTGTATTGCCATGGAATGGGACTTTGTAAGCTGCACAAAACTTAAGAATGCCTAAATTGTAACTCTTGGAAGGTATAGTTAGAAATATTTGAAAGATATAATCATTACTCTATGTTTTTCATCTATTGACCTATATCCCAAAGGCTTTCCCAAAATCTTGATGAATGGACTATTGCCTATAATGTTATCATCCAAGGAAGACATTTTACTATTATCTACAACACCTACACTAGCTAAAGTTGTATCTTCGGAATTAGAGACAAGTGAATTTCCTCCCATAGTACAAGTGTTCTGGGAATCTATAGTAAGCTGGAGTTTGCATTGCAGCGTATGGTCAAGTATGAGAAATAATGTAGTCACCCACATGGGAGCTGAAACTTTTTACCCTATCATGTTATTTGGCATAAAATTTTTCAATAAGTCCAATGTATACCAACAAGTCCATTATTGGCTCCTATATCTTTAATATTGTTGTCTTCACTCAAAACTAATGCTAAAATATGAGAAATAATTGATAATGGACTAGTGATCTTTTCATATCCATCCACCTTATAAAGCTTTATTTGTTGAATAAGAAGGGAAACAACTCTCAAAGTGTATTGGCCTTTATTTCAGTTTCAAAAAGTCACAATCAAATCGGTCATGGATAAAGAAATCACATTTTTTACTTTGCAAAAAAAACATACATGTAATTAAGATATCCTCAACGAGAGGATTTTATAGGGGCTTCTCTTCATAAGAAACATCTCTTCCTTCTTTATTGTCTTTGTCTTTGGGAACCTTAGAATTACCTAGTGACAAGGAAAGATCTTGGGAAATTTCATCGCCTTCTTGCGCTGGCTCCTCAGGATGACTAAAGAGCCACTCCATAGCTAGTTTGATTCTATTTGTTTCAACACACCTCAGTGCTTCCTCTATCTTGAACCTTGGAAATCCCATGTAAACCATCATAGAAATGGTAGCCTCATCAAGTGGATGACCTCTAAATTATTGACCTATGCTTCCAGGAATATGATTTTTTCTTCCTTTAACATCACCTATGGCAATGTATACATGGGTAATAATGGAAACAATAAAGGCAATCAAAGATGTACTACAATGACGAAACATTGGATTGATCCCAATAGGTAGAAAACTTTGATAACTTGAGCTTGTAGAGTGCAGAAAAAACCTTTGGATCCCTTAGAATAGTGACAAAGCCTCAAACAAATGGTTCTACTAATTGTGATGTAGAGGGAAAAATTAACAACGAAGAAGAATTCACAAGGTACTCCAAAATCCTACAATAGCTTCGCAATGCCTCTAACAACCAAGGTACATTTGCTAGCTTTTCATTTTCAATACCTTTGTCATTTTATATTTCCATTCCTTGTTGTGACACAAATGGTACTTCCCATAGTGAATGACATGTTTCTTCAAAAGTAGTCAAAATACTTTTAATTGTACCATGAACATAGAAAACATTCACCATTTTTGTATTTCATGTTCGCTTATGGTTGTCATTTATAAATTTTTCATGTCATCCACAAATTTCCTAGGGTAGTGAAACTTTGAAGAAAGTGATGACTCAAACTCAAATGAGCTACAGTCCTCATCCACATCAAGATTGTCATGAAAATATTTTGCAATAGTAACCACCACACTCTTGGTTGTTGCATTAAGCAATCATGTAGCATCACGATTTCAATTGGGAACTACCAAAACCTTCACAAGAGTAACATAAAATGATCACATTTTAGACACAACCTTATTCATAGTATCAAATCCCAAGAGATCAGGTGAATTCCTTTTAATTTTCAGGGGTTGAGATGTTTCCCCTGCACTTACAAATCCTCTTATGTCAACCTTTGATGCATCTGCATGTTGCCCAAGACAACCAAGATGCATTCATGAAATCCCTTCGATGCCATGGTCCTTTATTTTATGGTGATGCATTCATGTTTGTATAACAAAAAGATATTCAGGTTCAATGGACCAATGAGAAGCAATTCCATTCCTCATAAACACTGGATTCACATATAAAACAATTGAAACTATGTTAGTCTCACTTCTAGCTTCTATACCTGTTGCATTAGGTGCCAAATTTCCAGCTGTAGGTCGTTGTTCAACCTATTTCTTCGCATATACTTTTGAATGACTAACAAGATACATCATTTTCAAAACTATTTATTTGTACACCTTCCCTGCATCCTTTAGTATATCTTCACCTCTAAAATCAATTTTTGTGATTTTCAGAAGATGGGTTGAAAAGGATAAAACACCATCTAGACTTGAAAGGCATCTCAAGATTTTAATGCATTGTGCTACCTCAATATATTCTAGCTTTGTTCCAACCAACAAATCCATGAATTCAAAGGTTTCATGTGTTATCTTAGTGTAGTATAAACAACCCTTTTGAGAGGAGAGAATACTGTGAAAAATTCTTAAATGTTAAAACAATATTCTAGCCACTTGCAAATTACAATGGTAAGAGGGGTAAATCAAATAGTTACAACACAACCTCTATACCCTTTTTCTCAACAAACACCCATCATGTATTTATATTATGCAGAATATTCTCTAAGAGACATGTAACATTGATTATATAATCTGGGAGAAAGGATTCCATGTTTGAAGAAAACATTTTAGCATAAGTATAAAACTGTAGATCAGATGTTTTCCTCGATGATTCATCTTCATCCATTGAACTAATTGTTTTCTATTCTAAATCAGTCTCAATGGGAACAGGCACATAAGCGTTAGTAGATTCTTGCAACAGGGAAGACAATTCAACGCCAGATGTAAGTTTTGCAATAGTATTTAATATTTAAGTCAATACATCCACTCTAGGCCCCCTCAAATAAGAAGCATGTCACATCATCTTATCCAAGTTAGATGATAAGGACCTAGGAGTATCACCTACCAAATCCTGTATGTAGGTTTTTGATGTAAAAAAATTCACAAAACATCTTAGGGCACCATGATCATTAATAGCTTGAAGTCTAAGCTAATAATGACACAAAACATCCAACCATTGTGGTATACAAGCTACTCCATTTGTAAAATGGATGACACCAACCATGATGGAATCCAAAGAAGCAATAGGTAGATCAACAACATAGAACATAATGGCAAGTTGGATCTTTGTGAATAAGATCACTCATGATTGTAGTTGCAAGTGAAAAGACCCCACCACCAAAGTCCTTTGATCTTCTAATATAGTTCACTAGAAAAATGACAAATAACTCTCTTCGTTGTTTAGATAATCTTCGGCGAAATCACATAGAAATACTTTTGTCGACGCATTTCGAACCAACCAGTGTGGTTCATCGTCAGGACAAGTTGAAGATCCAATCCAGCTTAGCTTGTTAAATAGTATGTGCAGAGATTCCAACGGCTATATTGTCAACGACTAATTTTGACCTAATGACCTAAGTCAGACCAATAATATTCTTGTTATATTTTTAATTATTATTATTCTGAGAAATAGTTAAATTTGGTAAATTATATAATAAAAT
>APFE030785861.1:104354-122604 GCA_000404065.3 Pinus taeda | reverse complement strand
ATTACATTTTAAATATATGAAATAAGGTAAAGATACTCATAGTATGTTATAGGTTAGTAATTATTATTTCAATCCTACAGGAATAGTAGAAGTTAAATATATGAAAATCTAATTTAACCATTTCATGAATACCAATATTCTAATATAAAATTTTATGATAAAAAGAAACCCTAAAGATAATACATTCATGGCTCAAAATTAACTCATAACCTATTAATAACTCATACGATGGATAATAAGAGGACTAACCAAACCAAAGAACTAGGGATGCTAGGAGGAAAGGGGGAAAAATCCCAGGAAACAAAGGGACCAACCGCCGAAAACCATTCATAAGGAGAGGGAAAAAACCTAAGACCTAACAGAAAGGGGATAGAGGAGGCTAGGAAGACAGGGCTGGGACCCAGCAACTGCTAATCCTCTAGCCATCATCCCTATTAAGATTATTCGGCCTTTTCTCAATCTCCAGGGCCTCTCTAAATTTGCGATTGTGAACTGTGCAACTTTAGCAATGACCTGAGCATCTTCAATACAGACATGATGCATCGTCTTCCCGGCATGTTCAGCCAGGGCGGAGGACTTGGTCCTACCATGCCTTAGGTCAGCTGAATGCTCGCTAATCCTTTGATTAATAGAGCGACCCGTCTCAACAATATATGGTGTCCCACAGGAACACGGAATGACATAGATGCCCTTCATGTCTTTAGGGTCAACAGGATCTTTTACAGACCTGAGGGAGCCACGGATAGTATTGAGAGGTCTAAAGGTTGCGGGCACATCGTAATTCTTCAGAATCCTCGCAATCCTATCAGTGGTCCCTTGGATGTAAGGCAGGTTAACACCCATGACACGATCTTTAGGATCCCTTCGGGTTGAAGTCTCCTTCTTGGCCTCGAGGAAGGCTTTTTGACCCAGGTGTCTACTGTAGCCATTCCTCACGAAGACATCTAGAAGATGGGCCTTCTCCGTTTCCAAGCTCTCTTCATCGGAAATTCTGACAGCACGGGTGGCAAGCGTGCTTAGAACCCCTAACTTCTGAGCGGGGAAATGATGGGACGAAGCATGCAAGTATTGCTCAGTATGCGTCTTCTTTCTAAACACCCGACGAGAAAAGGAACCATCCACATTCTTAGAGATGAGAACATCCAAGAACGGAAGACACCCCTTGTCTTCTTTTTCCATCATGAATTTTATGGCGGCGGACTGGTTATTGAGATGATTGAAGAACCGATCTAGCTCATCAGGACCATGCGACCACACAACACCAGTGTCATCAACGAATATTTTCCAAAGCTTTGGTAAAAGACGGGAGGAGGCCAAAGCCTTAGACTCAAAATCCACCATAAAGATACTAGCGACGACAGGGGACAAGGGGGAGCCCATGGCAACTCCGCAAGTCTTCTCATAGAATTCACCCTCGAAGCTGAAAAAGGTGGAGGTAAGGCAAAGCTCAACCAGCTTAGCCGTATCAGGGTCGGTGAGCTTATTAATCACCTCCATGGCCTCCTTGATGGGAATGCAAGTGTAAAGAGAGACCACGTCGAAACTTACCAGAATGTCCTCGAGCTCAAGCTTAATTCTTTTAAGATCATCAATAAAAGAAGTCGAGTCTTTCACGAAGGACTCAGTCTGACCAACCAAGGGCCTCAACTTTGCAGTGAGGAATTTGGCTAGGAGGTAAGTCAGACCACCAATGGTGTTGACAATGGGTCTAACGGGGACCCCTTTCTTATGGACCTTTAGAAGGCCATAGATCCTAGGAGCGATGGGGTTTCCCTCAATAAGCTTCTGGGACAAAGGAGCAGTGGCATTACACGACTTGATCGCAAGGGCGACCGCTCTGGAAACCTTTTTAAGGGGATTTTTCGAAAGCTTCTTATAACTCCCACTATTATAGAGATGATCGAGCATCTTATTCCTATAATCACTCCTATCTAGGAGGACGGCAGCCCCACCTTTATCCGCTTTTAGGACCACGACGTCACGATTATTGTTCAAGGTCTTAAGAGCCTCAAACTCAGCTTTGCTGATATTGCTACGGGGAGGTTTAGCCCTCCTTAGAGCAACGGCACAATCCTACCTAATCGTGTCTTTAATCTTGTCAGGAAGGTTCTTAATGCCATATTCCACATCACAAATGATGTCTTCCACCGGGATTTTCCTAGGTGCTAAGGCAAAATTAAGACCTTTTCCTAAGAGACTAAAGATCGCAGGTGAAAAGGAAAAACTAGATAGGTTTAACACCTTATTGCCCTGAGAGTGAGGATTCGAAACTTTTAAAGAATCTAGGAACATATATGCTAAGAGATATAGCCTAAAGAAAATCCTTCATAAGAAGTCTTATATGATAAGGAACTAATTTTTTAGGTTGACCTATATGTGTTTCCTTTGACCCAACATCATTGCTCTAAGGATACTTTTCCTTAGAACCTGATTGTGATTCTCCACTCTGCTTCATTACTCTCTCCTCAAAATGGCAGGCTTCAAGCCTTAAGCGTGCTATCGTGTTATCCAAGCCTCCGAAATCACTAAAGGAGGTTGCAGTAGGATTACTATAGTCCATAAAAACCTCAAGAACATGGACAACAATTGTTACCAAGTGTATGTATTGTGGATCCAAATATTTGAGAAGAGGGAGAAAATTTGGCATTAAACGCACATCCCTTAAAGAAATGTAGCCAAAAGAAGAAGAAAGTAGAAATGTTGCAAGAGAATTTAGTGCTTATAGGAAATATATCGAACAATAGGATGATTCACTAGAAAGGGAAATTATTTCCTTCTGCATTAGACTAGGTATGATGCCATAATGTTCTCCTGGTGTGATGACATTTAAAACCTTTAATTGACAAGACCTATCTTGATAGAGGGACCCCAATGCCAATATTTCCAAAATATGAATATATTTAGAAACCATATAATCAAATCATACTAATGTTACAAGTTCATTCACAAACCCAAGTTCATTGGTGAAAAAAGAAGATTAATAATTGGGGTCATTACTTGCTTGCACTAGCACAATAAAGGCCATAAGATGAATACAAGTGTATTTTTGCCTCGTGTCTAGACATGAAAAATATTTTGCAAAACGTAATCTTGTTAGTAAAGAAAATATAAGGCCAATGGGTACCATTTATTCATCTACTATATGCTTCAAAAGTTGGAGATCACTTACATAATTCATACTCAAATCAGGTATATGAATTACCTGCAGCCCTAGGTGTCTTGGTAGTTACACACCATAATCTCCCTTTTGAACAAATTTGGAAGCATAAGATTCAAAATGAAGGGGAAAACCTAGCTCTTATGAAACAAGGTCAGTTTCATTTTTAGTAGAACAAGCTAACAACCAAAAACCTTCTTCTTTACCACGCCATCCCTGAGACAAGGCAAAGAAATTTGTATTAAGAAAAGTATCTCTAATCGAGAATTTTTCCAATGGTTTCTTTACAAATGTAGCCAATGTCAGTAGACTAGAAATTACTACGTCTGAATCTAAAGAACAAATGTAGCCAATGTCAGATAGACTAGAATTACTACATCTAAATCTAAAGAACCAAGAAAAGTCGAAAGATTTTTCCACATAATATATATATATATATATATATATATATATCAAAAACAAAGCATAAATATTCATGCATCATTTTAAATGCCACAAGTTGGAAAATACATAAAATGAAGGAAATAAATTAAGCACGAGTACAAAAAAAATCATCACCATGTGCACTACCATGAAAAATATACAAAATAATAAAGAAAAATGTAGAAATTTTGAATAATATAACACTTATTCACAGAGATTATCCTGATTATACACTATTTGTGGAATGCATGCATAATACATAACCTCCTCTACCATTGATCATCAATTTGCGGAATTAAAAACAATCGCATGCGCACATTGAAACATCAATCACACATATCAACATAGTATGTACTGGGGAAAGCATACAGTTGAAAACCCCCTACTATCTGTATATTATAATGATAGAGAACATGTAACAATACATAGTACAATACTTCTCACAAGTACTCAGTACTATCTCCACCTGTTACACACAAACTAGCTCAGATCTTAAGAAGTCACAGGTTCAAATCTCCTATGTTTTCCTACCTCTACTGCGCAATCCCTGTTGAGAATAGACCAGATCCAAGTTCGAATTCCCTTGGCTTGTATTGCGCAATCCTCATTGGCAATATCAATCAATGATTGTGCAAATCTCATGCACAGCTATAGTCACAACTAATAGCAGTCTCACCCTTTCACCCACCTTTAACACTTGTCTCCACTGAACTGTCCATGCACTGAGTTAATTGATGTATTATTTAGTTGATTTATGAGTTAATAATTAGTGAATTAATTAATAATTAATTCACACCACTCATCACTAGTGTATTTGTTAGTTATACTAAATACAAGTAGTTCAACTAAGTCAAACTGAACACAACTCCATCAACTCCTTAATCAAACCGAACTCAATCACTTGAGTTCTAACTGAAGTCCATCATGCAATCGCTCAACTAACCCATATGAAAAGCATATTTCCTTTTGGAAGTTGCATGTTCCACATCCATAGCTCAAACTGAAGTGCTGCAAGAGGATAAGATAATGTTTACAGTCGAAACATTATTAAGAGCTAATAACATTCGACTGTTCTATTTTTTTTACTGGTAGTCTAAAAATAGACTCCACCCATATGTCTAAAAATAGAAGTCCATCTATTTTTACCAACATGACCAATCATCCATAAATAGCATCCTGCAACTCATAGACCATGATCCATATGTGTAAAAATTGACATAGTCTAAAAATAGTATTTCCGCCAAAAATAGCCTACGGGCCCACTTAGTGAAGGCGACTTCTTTTCACTAAGCTCCATCATCTTTTTGCATTTTCAACACTCCCTTTCAACAAGATATGGATTATCTACAACCCTATCCTGCCTCTGTGGTATTTGAATTTGCTCCTGGTGAGCGCCTTCGTTAAGATATCAGCATCCTGATCCTCCGTGGGAATATATGAAAGTAACATGATTCTCTGCTGCACACAATCTCTGATATGATGGTACTTGATGTCGATGTGCTTGTATCTATCATGAAATAATGGATTAGCCGAGAGTTTAATGCAACTTTTTTTATCACAATAAATCACAGTAGGCTCCAAGCGTGACCCAAACAACCCGACTAGGATCTTCCTCATCCATATAGCCTTGCATGCAGCCAAACTTGCTGCCATATGCTTGGCCCCTACTGAACTGGGTGCCATGGATCTCTGCTTCCTGCTGTACCAAGAAACTGTTGTTGACCTGATACTGAAGATCCCTCCAGATGTGCTCTTTCTGTCCATTGGGCTCCCTGCCCAATCTACATCTGTGAAGCCACATAGCTTCACCTCATCCTCCTGTCTGTACCACAATCCATATCCTGATGTAACTCTGAGATAACGCAATACATGCTTTCCTGCCTTCTAGAAGAGCTTGGTTGACTTAACCATAGCTTGTGAAATCTGGTTAACAGCATAGCATATATCGGGTCGTGTATTGACCAGATACATAAGCGACCCCACCAACTGTCGATTAACCAGTGCATCCACTACCCTCGCTGAAGTAGCATCCTCCTTCCTCCAACCTACAGGAAGAGGATATCAACGGCTTGCAGCCATGCATGTTGAACTTCTCCAGTATCTCCCAAGCATACTTACCCTGAGAAACAAATAGTCCATCACTGTGTTGCCAAATTTCCAATCCCAGGAAATAATGAAGGAGGCCCAAGTCCTTCATCTCAAAATCTCTAGCAAGATCCTCCTTGCATGAAATTATCAACAGCTCATCTCCCGTCAAAATCAAATCATCTACATAAAGTACAATTGACAACAACTTACCCTCCATCACAATCTGGTATAGGTTAGGATCCACCTCACTCTTGGAGAATCCAAGTCCGGTGAAATAATTGTCTATCCGTGTGTACCAAGCACAAGGTGCTTGTTTCAACCCATACAACGCTCTCTTGAGCCTGCAAACATGTGTTTCGCTGCTGAAGATCTCGAAACCTTCGGGTTGCTCTATGTACACCTCCTCCTCAATGACTCCGTTGAGGAACGCAATCTTCACATCCATCCGATGGATGTGCCACCCCATCTGCACTGAGAGATCAAGAGTCATCTGTATGGAAGAATACCTTGCGACAGGCGAAAAAGTCTCCTCATAATCGATCCCCTCTATCTGTGAGAAGCCTCGGGCAACAAATATTGCCTTGTACTTCTCCACACTCCTGTCAGCTACCTGCTTCAATTTGTAGATCCATGTCGAACCCACCACTGATTTCCCCTGCAGTCTTGGGAAAATATCCCATGCACTGTTTCTGACAATCGGATCATACTCTTCCACCATGGCATCTACCCATGCGGGATCCTCCACAGCTTCCTCAAAAGAGGATGGCTCAGTCACGACACAGTTTCTCACAACAGCCATGTATCTAGTGTACCGATCAAGTGATTATCTCTGTCTGTGTTGTGTTGTAGGTGGTCCTACAACCTTCTCTCCATCCAGTTGCTCAGCTTCTGTAGTGCACTTTTGCCCTCTGATGGTTGGTGTTGCATGAGTGGTCTCTTCCACTCCATGAACTTCATCTTGTGGCTGATCCACATCCTAAAGCTCATCCTTAGGAACTAATAGCTCCTCGTCTGCATGCAAGTGTGACTCCCTCTCAAGCGAACACTTCATGGCTTTCTCCTCCTGAAATTTGACATCCCGTCGCACAACAGTATTGCGACTCTCTGGCAAATACACACGATAGTTGTGGGACGTATCAGTGTACCCCACAAATATCCCAACCTCTGCAGTCAGCTCCAGCTTCTTCCTAGCATCCTTCGTCACATGCATGTAAACAGGAGAACCAAAAATCCTCAAATGGGAAATATCAGGCCTCTTACCAAAATAAGCCTCCTCTAGTGTACTCATGCCAAGTATCTTGTGAGGACAACAGTTCTGCACATATACTGCAGTATTGCATGCCTCCGCCCACAAGTGAAGGGGTAGGCCCTGATCATGCAACATTGCACGTGCAGCACCCACGATCGTTCTGTTCTTCTGCTCAGCAGCCCAGTTTTGCTATGGGTTATGGGGAGCTATGAGCTCTCTTCGAATCCCTCCTGCGCTGCAGAAGTCCTTGAACTCGCTAGAGATGAATTCACCACCATTGTCACTCCTAAGATCCTTCACCTTCTTCCACAATTCCTTCTCGACCAGTGCTTTGAACTCACAGAACTTTTACTATGTGTCGCTTTTCTTCTACATGAAGAACATCCAGCACTTTCAAGAGAAATCATCAACAAAGATCACATAGTACTTGTGCTTTTCTGTCGAAGCTACTGAGAAAGGTCCACACACGTCTGTGTGAATTCTCTCAAGGATCATCGTGACGTGACTATCCTTCTCGTGAAAGGTGGCTTTCACAAATTTTTCCAAAGTACACCCCTTTCACTGATCTGACTGCGCAAGAGTACCTTTAGGAAGCCCAGTAGAAATCTACTGCAGTATCTTCAAAACTCCATGGTGAAGGTGGCCCAATCTCCGGTGCCACAGCTCGCCATCATCCTGGCTCACCAATCCTTCTTTCTTGCATGCCATTGCTGCGCAGCCATCTACATGCAGTTGATAAAGGTTCTTGACTCGAACCCATATCTTTCGGGTTTCTCCAGTTGTCTTACTACGCAGGAAAGCCTTTCCCTCGCTGAAGACAACATCATATCCCTTGTCTTCTAACATTGCCACAAAGATAAGATTCTTCTTCAATCCTGGAACATGAATCACTTCCTTCAATACAAAGGGTTTACCAGACTCCCTCTCAAAGGAAATGGTACTGATACCGGTCGCACTGTATCTACCATCATCACCCATCTTGATGTGCACTCCAAGATCTTTCTCATGCAAATCAGAAAACAAATCTCGATCTCTTGTCATGTAAAAAGATGCACCACTGTCCAAGAACCATATCGATCCCATCACACTTGATACCAAGCATGCGATCAACAAAAAATCCAGCTCAAACTGCGAGGCTAAGTCCTCTCCCACTGCAGATCCAACAACTTGCTTATTTTTCTTCTTTTGCGGACAATTTGTGGCATAATGTCCGTGTTGGTGACATTCAAAGCACTTCACCTTGGACATGTCCTGCTTCTTGTCTTTCACACTCGAATGAGAATCTTTCTTGTTCTTCCCCTTCTTTGCTTTGGTAGCCAAAGCGCAATTTTCTTCATCAGATGCCTTTGATGAAGATCTGTCCCTGGTATTCTGTCTGATCTCCTCTTGCACAAGATCCGACCAAAGTCTCTTCCATCCTGGCAATTTCTCCCGACCATTGACAGAGTCCTGATAGGAATGCCAACTCTTCGGAAGACCAAGGAGAGCCAAGCTCACCAACTTCTCATCATCGACGGTCACCCCCACATTTCCCAGCTCATCCCGGCATGGGGTGAACTTCGTGAGATACTTGGGCATATTGTCTCCATTCTCACACTTAATGTTTCTTAGTTTATCCTTGAGCGCCAACTTCCTCTGGTCGCTCTTGCTTTGGAATAAATCTGTCAACGCTTTCCACATCAAGTATGGAGAAGCCTTTCCATGCAGGTTGGATACAATGTGATCCTTCATGGCCTCCAATAGAATCCTTCGACACTTTGTTGTCTTCTTTTGCCAAGCCTCAACTTGAGCAGCATTAGTAGGCTTTGGGAGTTCAACATCTATGAACTCCTTCAACCCATTGTCATCTAACACCGCCTCCATCCTGTCTTTCCATGCAATATAATTCGAGCTGCCTTCAAGGGCATACTCCAATCGCAATTCGTTGAAAGAAATTTCAACCTTGACACCAAGAAAACATTGCTGCAAATTCGAATTCCACCAGCTCAAAACTCAACCGCTTCTGATCTAAAATTCGTGAGAACAAATTATTTCTTGTATAGAGATTTGACTGTATGGGCATTTATCGAATATTTCACCTTCCAAAAGAAGGATGAATCCAGAGGCTACCTGACCCGATTATAGTCTCTGCCTGAAGAAATAAAATGTAATCACTTTCTGAATAATAGATCTCATGATCAACCCGCTGCTCCGATACCATGTAGAACGTTTTCTACAAATCAGCTAGCTTTGATACCATGTAGAAATTTTGAATAATATAACACTTATTCACAGAGATTATCCTGATTATACACTATTTATGGAATGCATGCATAATACATAACCTCCTCTACCATTGATCATCAATTTTCGGAATTAAAAACAATCGCATGCACACATTGAAACATCAATCACACATATCAACACAATATGTATTGGGGAAAGCATACAGCTGAAAACCCCCAACTATCTATATAATATAATGATATACAACATGTAACAATACATAGTACAATACTTCTCACAAGTACTCAGTACTATCTCCACCTATTACACACAAACTAGCTCAGATCTGAACAAGTCACGGGTTCAAATCTCCTCCACTGTCTTCTTGCCTCTACTACGCAATCCCTGTTGAGAATAGATCAGATCCAAGTTCGAATTCCCTTAGCTTGTATTGCACAATCCTCATTGGAAATCTCAATCAATGATTTTGGAAATCTCATGCACAACTATAGTCACAACTGATAGCAGTCTCACCCTTTCACCCACCTCTAACACTTGTCTCCACTGAACTATCCATGCACTGAGTTAACTGATGTATTCTTTAGTTGATTTATGAGTTAATAATAAGTGAATTAATTAATAATTAATTCACACCACTCATCACTAGTGTATTTGTTAGTTAGACTAAACACAACTAGTGCAACTAAGTCAAACTGAACACAACTCCACCAAACTCAATTACTTGAGTTCTAACTGAATTCCATCATGCAATAGCTCAACTAACCCATAGGAAAAGCATATTTCCTTCTGGAAGTTGCATGTGCATATCTGTAGCTCGAATTGAAGTGTCGCAAGAGGATAAGATAATGTTTATAGTCCAAATATTATTAAGAGCTAATAATATTCGACTGTTATATTTTTTTGACTGGCAGTCTAAAAATAAACTCCGCACATATGTCTAAAAATAGAAGTCCATCTATTTTTACCAACTGACCAATCATCCATAAATAGCATCCTGCGACTCATAGACCATGATCCATATGTCTAAAAATAGACATAATCTAAAAATAGGCTTTGTGCCAAAAATAGCCTGCGGGCCCACTTAGTGAAGACGACTTCTTTTCACTAAGCTCCATCATCTTGTTGCATTTTCAACAAAAAACTAAAAATTATAGAATTCATAACTAGAAGGTTTTTATGGGTAAAGAATTTTTTTTTAATACTTCTTCGGATGAGAATATAAATAGTAAGAAAAAATATCTATATTGAAATTACAGGAGATAGAGAGATAACAAATGTCGCCCATAACATATCATCATCTTAATACTTATAATGAATTTTAATATATTTGTCAATTTCAAAAGCCTCAAAATATTTTTATTGACTAACTACTTGGGAAAAGAGAGAGAGAGGGAACTTTTGGTCGTGAAACCTTGAAAGTAATGAAAAAAATCATAATGAATATAAAACCTCAAACTAAGAAATTTGATCATTCAGATATGTTAAAAAGAGAAGGGTATCAAAGAGAGAGAAAAAAGGGCCTGCATAGTAGAGACATTTTATGAGGAGCTTGATGTACAACATCATGCAACATCATAAGAAATATGAAAAAAATATTCACTTCTTGAAAGAAAAGCTACATTCAATGTTAATGTTTAATAAAGAAACACACAATATTCATCATGTACAAATATATCCACCATTAACATTTTTAAGTGTATATATTGTTGTCAGATAGGAAGAAAAGAGGACCCCATTCTAAACCATACCAAGAATTTGTATCTGAGGAATTATGGACAACAAAAGTTGCTCAGTATTGTCTCATAACATGATACATATCTTCTTTCAAAAACGTTTCCCACCTTAAAGCATCAATATTTAGTTTCATGTTTGGGTACTACACAACATCCTATGGGATCCCTTATATATAGGTTGCTAAACTTCAATTAGGAAACAACTTGAGCAAAAAAAATGTTACAAATATTCGAACTAGCCTCCATGAAAAACAATGAACTTTTCTCATAGCACTTGGTACAATCATTTGTAGTGCTACCAAGCCCATATTTTTCTAGCAGACTCTATTCCATAAAGAAAACTGGAAAATTTGAGCTTTGGATGTAAGAGGCTAGCTTTAATTTCCACTAACAACAATATGGATGAATGAAAAATTGGATACACTTTTGATTATGAGCTCCATCTTTGGCTTCTTCAAGCCTTCATAATAGTCAAACAATTTTATGTGAAATAACCTCCCCAAATCTCACAAACAAATTTCCATCAAAAGTGTTACTTGTGCTTCCTATAACATCTTTGTGATTTCCTTCCACCTACTCATCCTACTATCTCTTGTAGTTGTTGCTAGGGGATGGTTGGTTTACCTTGATACCTGGAGCTTTCTTAGAAGCTAGTACTAAAGACTACAAAAATCAGGTAACTTCATGCATGGTGGGATGCTCAGAAGGTTGTCTCTTTGAGCAAAGTAGTGCAAGTTGGAATATCTTTCTTACAACCCCAATATTTGTTCAAGATGTTGCTACGTATTGGTCTATAGTTTCCAGTACTACATCATTGTTTGTTTTTGATAGAATATGCATTCAAATGCCCATGTTAAAGAAATGAAAGTTATTTCTTTATTTTCTTGGTCCATGCAATATCCCAAGACAAAAAAATTTCACAGTTGACAATAATACAATCCCAAGTGAAGCAAATTTAGAGTCATTATCATCTTACCAATTGAAGTAAATTAGAATCATTATCCATATATTTCTTTCCCGTGAGTATCTCTAAAAGAAAAATGTCATAGTTGTACACATCATACTTCTCATTAAACCTATACATGCTTGCATATTCAAGGTCAATATAACCGATAACACCCATAACATAGGTAGAGGTGTGGGTTTTTGTAGATGGGATACACTTGGAAATGCCAAAGTTGGACAAATGTTCTTCAAAATTTCCTTCTAAGAAAATGTAGGGATTTTTTACATCTCTGTGAATAATATGTGGTTTACATTCATGATGGAGATATGCTAGACCTTGTGCATCTCCCAGAGAAATCGTTGGACATGTGTTCTAGTCTATCTTAATCATATTTTAAGACCCTACATACAAGATGCATTTCTTGGATTCTCCAAGTAGACCACTAGGAAACATTCACTATGTAGCTCATGAGATGGAAAAAATAAAAACTAGAAATAGAAGGATTAAAGGAGTAAAAAGTGACTGTAGAACATAATAATATCATGTAACTCATCAACATTGTCTTGAGAAGCTAAGAAAAATAAAAGAAATTGAGATAAGATAACGCAATTGCATTCCCCAAATCATTTTTCAAACAATGATACATTATCATACATAATTTATATTTATTACCCATATAAGTAGATATATTCTTCATAGCAATGACTATCATATAGCATGTGTACAAGGTTATATTGACTCGACAAGTAATGGAAATATACCATGAGTTTCCACAATAGAGGAAAGAACAACATGTATGTTAGGTGCATTGATGACACAATGAATCTATTATATAATTTGCATTTTCCACACCAAATATTTTACCGATGGATAACCCACAAATCCAGATAGCATTCTTGGAGAAACATTTATGACACTACAAATGTGATCATTTGAACAAATAATTTTTTTCTAACACTACGAAAAGGGAAGAATATAAGAACCAATGTTTCATAATATGTGAAAAATAATTCCAAATATGCCAATTATTTCTAGTATAACCTATTATAGCATTGAGGTGTCATGGAAAAAAAAAAGTGAATGCAATTATTGTTTGGTGAAACCTTATCTCAAGCCAGGTGAGGGAAAGTCTATTGCAAGATCCCAAATTTCAAAAGGCAGGTATTCATGTAGTATGATACCTAAAAAATTATGTTGAAAGTTATGTGTCTGTAGAATGCAAGTACTAGACAAAGTTTAATTTTGTTTAATAAGTAAGAGGTAGATGAAGTTAATGTTAATAGAACAAATGGAATAGTTGAGGAGATAGTGTATCATGAAGTAGGAATATAATTTCCCATAGTTAGGGACCATAGATCATTAATAATAATACTCCTTCATAACATATCAATCTTTATCTTTATTTTCAAAAATCAATCTACCTCTATGGCATTTGGCCATCTTGTATATCCAACGATAAAAAGAAAAATAAAAATCCACTTTGGAGTTGTTTCATGTACGTCACTCACAAAACTCCCACATATATGTAATCGCCAATAAAGGGTATCTACTAGAATGTAGGTTTAATTAAAAAAAGGAGGTAATCTAGTATTTACCTTGATATCATGTTAACAAAATACAAAATTAGCAAGCACATTGATGTTATAGATAAGTGGCAAAGGTATGTAGTGATGTTGCAACAAGAGATAATTTGTGATCATTCCACCACATCGTAGACATAATATTCCATGAATAGTGGTAGGATATCATTTATAGTTGAATAGATGGAAGAATTTGATGTAGATATTGGGATACAATTAATTATATAGAGACATAGGCACCCAATGAAAAAATCCAAATAGATAGATCCAACCCACCTGACAAGGTCATAAATATTTATGTGACTCTTCCACTAGAAGACAAGGAATAATACATATCCTACAAGCATAAAACAACTTCTAAACCTTGAAAAGGGACAATTCTAATTTTCCAACATGCAATTTTGTGTGTATAGTGTTGTATAGTTGGGAAATGCTAATTAGCGAGATTTTTGGAATTGAGGATTAATTAGAGCTTGTTATTTAGGAAAGAAATGGAATGAATGAAGCTTAAGGTAGGCTCTATGATATGGTAAAAAGATTTTTTTAATGTGAAGGGGGCTTTTCAACATATTTTGGAACCATTAGCGAAGTGGTTAGCCATTGTACTTCAACCTGTTCAAGAAAAGACAATTGAGCTTCTTTAAGGACCTTGTAGTGACTAATCTATATTTCCTGGAGATTTGGTGGTAGAAATAGCAAGACGTATTGATTCTTTGGAAAATAGAGTTACATATTCTCCTAGTTTACAACTGAAAGTTGAAAGAACTACTGTTCTTCTTATTTGTACTTACAAGGAACATAATAAAATAGTAGTAGGTACTCCTAATGAATGTGAGCTCTTTGCAAAGTAAGTTTTTGTTTTATTCCTTGATGGTGAAGTTGTTTACGACATTGACAACAAAGACTACGACATAAATCAACAAGCTCTTACATCAACTTGGGTGTCAATTCTTCCTTTGCACTTCACTAGAAGAGAAATAAAATTAGAACGTATTTCTAGATGACACACTCAACTTGAGTATGTTTCATATTAAACATTGCAATATCTCTGAACTAACTAAATTTTGACATCTGTAGACTATTTTGAGAGATTAAACTATGTATGAAAGTATGATAATACATGGACAAAATCTTGAAAACAAAATTTGAATAAACTAGGGGAAGGATTAGGATATGGAATTTGATTCAAGCACATGAATTTTTTCGGACTTGTAACTGTGGAGAGTTGGGTGTGTACTCAATGTCACTTGTAGATATTAGGTTTTTGTAATGGAACATATATTAATAATGGAGGATTGTGCCCTTCAAATATTGGGAATCTTAGACAAGAAATTGTACACTTTATTTTTTTACTCCCCAAAATACATGAGTATTATGAATTTTTAGAGACATGTTATCAACCTTGTTTAAGGAAGAAAGTATTTTTTTGGAGCAAGAAGATGGTGCTGCCATTTTTTGTTTTATTGTAACAACATTAAAGGGATTCGTTCCTAGCATGATTAGGACTCATCTTCCAGCATTTTGTTCAAGTTTGTACAATCTGATTAGCTATGTTCTTTATTGTAGGCTTAGTAAAAGGTATAAATATTCACAGACACTAAGATTGATGTTGAAACATTCTTTAAAGATATGTTTATTTCCATTTTTTTAATGTGTTCTCCTAAGCAATAGTTAGTTCACACTAACAAAATGTTAGAGGATATTTTAGTGTTGAAGGTGAAAATAAAGTGTGTCTAAATCGGAGAAGAGACTCTAGAATTATGAAAGAAAAAATGGAAGTTGCATGATCCTTAGATGGGAAATGGCATCAATTGTTCTAGTAAAAATATATTGAAATTTGATAGGCTACACACACTAGGATAACATTGACATTTGGAGAAATTTAGGCCTGTAGTAGTAGCAAGAGTGATGTGTACAAACTTAGACTATTCCAAATTGAGTTAATATTATAGCACCCAATGGCCATTCTTGAGCAAATATTTCCCTTTTAGATATTATTATAGGACAACCTATGGGCTCACCAAAAACCATGGTTGAATATGAATGGTGTGTTAGTATTATGCTGCCAGCTCACAAAATAGAAGAAAAATAGAGCAACGACTTCAAAATCAGCCTCTTCGAGGGGGAAACCTCCTTTACATTACACAAATGAGCAATTATTGTATGATACAAATGACAAAATCTCCTTTCTATATTTAAGAGTCTAAGGGGTCACAATATAATCAAAGTTGACAAAAAATAATAATATAAGGGCACAAAAATAACAATAGTGGGCTTCTATGGGGCACAATAATAATAATATGATGACAAGAGGGGAACAAAAATAAAAATAAGGGCTACGATGACAATAGTAATGGGGGAATCACTAGCATTATAGGGACCTAACATGCCCCTCTCCTTCAAAAAATTCTTGTCCTCAATGCTTGAGTAGTTTTGGATGCTTATCTATAAAATTCTCATCCTCCCATGCGGAATCTTCAGCAGGTAAGTTCTTCCACTTGATGAGATACTCCGAAATTGATCGATTTTGTAGCTATCAAGTTCTTGTTTTTGTAATTGCTTTAGGTTCTAATATGATTTTTCCTTCCTCGTCAAGTTCTGGCAATATTGTTTGAATTGGGAGCTTGTCACCTATAACCTTCTTTAAGCATGAAACATGGAAAATTGGGTGCACTCGGGAAGTTGCAGGAAGCTCCAATTTGTATGCCATAGTACCAATATTTTGCAACACCTTGTACGTACCATAATACTTTGGTGATAATTTATTATCCTTCTCATCTTTCTTGAGGGACATTTTTTTATATGGTTGTAGCCGTAGAAATACCTAGTCACCTACATTAAAACTTCTTTCACTACGATGTTGATTTGTAGATATAAGTCTTTCATATTAATCACATAATTAGGATTTGGTCGATGTTTCAAACAAAATAATGTGGTTCATACTCAGTACAACACCTTGTCCTGAGGATGAACCACATTAGTTGGTTTGAAACGTCAACCAAATCCTAATGATGTGATTAATCCGAAAGACTTATATCTACATTATGGATCACAATAGTCTTAGATATAACGATGTTGATATGCATGTTGTTTCATTCTATTATGAGCCAAAGTGAGGTTATCCTTTAAGAGTTGGAGAACTTTTTGTTGATGCTCGATGTGATCTTCCACTACTTGAACCTTATAATTTTCTCTTAAATATGATGTGATGGATGGTGGATGATATCCATAAAGTGCCATAAATGGGGTCATTTTTGTTGCAGTATGGAAGGAAGTCTTATACCACCATTCAGCCAGAGGCAACCATTTGACCCATTGTGTCTTTTTATTAGATTAAAATCAACGAAGATATCCTTCCAAACATTTGTTTACTATCTCGATTTTCCCATCATATTGAGGATGATAAAATGAGCTATGAGCTAACTGAGTGCCAAGGCAAGAAAATAATTCTATCCAAAAATTTCCAAGGAAAATGGGATCTTTGTCGCTTACAATAATCTTTGGGTTTACATGTAGCTTTTGAATTGTTTCCATAAATGCAATAGAAATTGTACTATATTTAAATCGATGAGATAATTCACAAAAGCATGCATACCTGGTAAGTCTCTCAACTACCACCATGATGACACTCTTTCCTTTGGACTTGGGTAAACGTTTGATAAAATCCATTAAAACATCCTCCCAAAATTGACTTCAAATGGATAAAGGTTGTAATAGACATGGGGTCTTAATTGTTTCAACTTTATTTTGTTGGCAAACCAAACATTCTGCCGCAAACTTTTGAATATCAGATTTAAGGCCATCCCAAAAAATATCATTCTTAACCCCGTGGTAAGTTTTTTAAAATCTCAAGTTCCCTCTTAAGGGAGAGGTGTGCAATTACATAAGAATATTTTATTTGATTTGGGAATTGTTACATAGGTATAAGTGATCTTTGTACCATAACGAATCATTTTTCTAGCTAATTGTATCATATGTACTGGGATATTGTTGTAACTTTTGAATGAGTGCCTACACTTCTTTGTCATTATTCCATTCATCCCTTGCTTCATTTATCCAATCTAGTTGGATAATAGAAATGGCGCAGAGGAATGTTTCCACATCCTCATCCTTTCTTGAGAGTGCATCTGCCACAACATTTTTCTTCCCTTTTTTGTAGATGATTTCAAAGTCATAACCCAACATATTTGTGACCCATTTTTGCTACTCTTTTGAAGATAATATTTGTTTTAAAAATTATTTAAGACTATCATGATCTGTTTTTACCTTGAAGTTTCTTGCCATTAGGTGGGGTTGCCATAGCTTTGTGTCAATACTTTCCTTCTACTGTAAGACTTTTGAAAGCAATAGTTCTTTATTCTTACATTAAAACAACACCAATTCCATTTCCTGAGGCATCACATTCCACAATAAAGGTTTTGTGAAGTCCGGCGTAGCTAAGACTGGTGCTTGGAACATTACCTCTTTAATATGTTCAAAGGCCTTTATTGCTTCTGGAGTCTATGAAAATGCATCTTTCTTCAATAATGTTATTAGAGGGTTGCTATTCTCCCATAATTCTTAACAAACTTGTGATAATACCCTGTCAACTCTATAAATACTCATAGATGCTTTATGGATGTGGGGATTTTCCATTCTTTAATGCCTTTAATTTTGCTAGGGTCTACCTTAACACCTTCATGAGATATAATATGACCCAGATATTTCACCTCTTGTACTCCAAAGAAACATTTGGAGCTTTTTTCATATAGTTGTTTCTCCTCCAATAGTTTGAGCACCCTGTCAACATGTTGAACATGATCCTTCCAAGATTTGTTGTAGATTAGTATATCATCAAAAAATACTAAC
>APFE030785861.1:83695-104304 GCA_000404065.3 Pinus taeda | reverse complement strand
CAAATTTTCTAAGGAAGGGTTTGAAATGGAATTCATCAAACCTTGAAATGTAGAAGGTGCATTGGTAAGGCCAAAAGGTATGACCAAAAGTTCATAATGACCCTCATGAGTTATAAATGTTTTTTTTGGAATGTCTTCAGTCTTCATTCTGTTTTGATGATGTCTTGAATGAATATCCAACTTGGTGAAGTAAATTGATCCATGCAATTCATCCAATAATTCACCAATGACAGGAATGGGAAAATTATCTTTAATAGTGAGCTTACTGATCTCCCTATAATCCGAAGACATGCAGCATGATCCATCCTTCTTGTGCACGTCCAATACTACTAGAGCAGAGAAAGAACTTTGACTAGGTTGAATTATACCAGCCTCTAGCATTTCTGCAACCATACATTCAATTTCACTCCTTTGGGCATAAGGATATCTATAAGGCATAATGTTTGGAGGAACACTTCCTGGAATCAAATGAATAGCATGATCATGATCACTAATAGGTGGGAGGCCTTTGGGAGTCTCAAATACCTTGGAATGATTATCCAAGAATCTTTCGATATCTGGAGAAATAGATGATTTCTATGTGGGAACCTCTAGTGAACATAATTGTGAAATTACACCTCGTTGTTATTTCTTTAGAAGATTTTTCATTCCATTAGAGTTGATTATCTTTCCTAGTTTCCTTGTGATACCCTTAATTCAACTTTTTTTCCTTTTGAAAAAAATTCATGAAAAGTTCTTGAAAATTAAAATCTATCATACCCAAAGATTGTGTCCATTAGACTCCTAGTACAACCTTAGCACCACATATTGGAATGGAAAGCATTGGGATATTCAATACATATTCTCCCATGGATAGTTTGATATTATGTCACTTTCCAGAGAAATTTATGGTTCCTCCACTTGCACCCATCACTTGACACTCTAGTGCTGCATATAGGAAGTAATTCATTTCCTTGGCTATCTTACAATGAATGAAATTATGGGTACTACCCGAATCAATCAACACTACTACCTTTTTCTTTTTGATATGTCATTTTATCTTGATAGTTTTAGGAGTGGTAATTCTGGACAAGTCATTACAAGATATGGTCAGATTCATTTCCTCTTTATCTAGGGTTTGTTCCTAGTGTATATCCTCTTCTTTTGGAATTTCTTGTTTTTTTTCTTCCTCCTCTTCACAATCTATGTAAAATAATTTCTTCTCAGTACACTTGTGACCTTTAGTATATTTTCTATCACAACTGTAATAAAGCCATTTTTCTCTTTTTTCTTCCAATTGTTGTGGTGTCAACCTAGTAGGTTGTCGAAGGCTAGGGGAAAAACCACTTCGATCTTTATAATTGTGAGTAGTAGGCTTCACTGTTGCCATAATTTTTCTTTCCAATTTTCTTTCCAACCTGAATGCCTTCTCCAATAAATCAAGTTCCCAAATGTAGACCTCATGTTGGATGTTATCCTTTAAAGTCCCTATGAACAAATGAATCTTGGCTCCTCTAGAATATATTCTACCCTTATATTAAATTTTAGGAAGTCCTCAATGTGCTCCATCATTTAACCCTTTTGTTTGAAATTTATCAATTGGCTAAAAAAGGTGTTGCTTTTTGTATCCTCATAATCTTCTATCATTTCTTTCCTAAAAATTGCTCAAGTGACAATTTGTTTATGAGAGAAAATCCATCGATACCATACAAACTGATTTGGTTACAAATATAAAGTTGCAATGTGTACCTTTTGTGTGTTTTTCACATTATGGATATCGAAATATTACTCCATCTGTAGTATCCATGTTACGGGATCCTTGACATCAAACTTCCTCATATCGATCTTTGGCACATGGTGGGTCTTCAATCCAACGTTAGAGTCTATGAAATCATGATTAAAAATTCTTTTGTTCTCATCATGAGTTTCCTTTACTACCCTTTCGTTGTTATTAAGCATTTCTTGTAGCAACTTTGTCAAATCTGTCTTCAAATCTTCCATGTTGCCTTGAATTTTTTCTTCTATACCATCCATCTTAGCTTCCACACCATCCATTTTAACTTCCATGCCTTTCTTTAGACCATCTATCTTAGCTTATGTTACTTTTTGTGAGAGCGAATTTTGTTGCACTTGGTCTTGTAATTTTGACATATCATGTTGCATTTCTTCCTCTTTTTCATGAGTCATGCTGATATTTTAGGTTGCTTAATAGGTGTTTCCATTTTATTTATTCAGGGCATCAATTAATGATAATTATTCTTCACTATGCCCTTTGAATTCCTTGAAACTAATTTTTGAAACAAAACTTGTGCAAAATTAAAAAAAAAAAAAACTACACACCTTTTTTCACTTTACAGGAACTCGATATTGATTTGTATCTTTGTAATTTAAGATCTCGAAGGTATAAAATTTCATCCTGTGGTAGCCTTGTAAGTCCTCTTTCCAACCCCGTAAGTCTGAGCAAGATTGGATTCTCCAAGGAAGAGTTATGTCAAATATCCCATGATGGCTAGATTATAGACTGGTTCAGTAGAGATAACTTGTACAAAGTTCCATGTGTCACTGTGTCGACCTTCGGACCTGAAACCGACACACCAAAAGCTACATGTTATCCTATTTCTGTAAAATTTTATGAAATTTCAATCTGATTCTCAGAGAGAATGTTATGGAGATTTTCCCCAGGTCACCTGTTTGAGATATAATTCAGGAGCCTGTAAAAACTCTAACTTCCTTGGATCATATATAAGAAAATATACCAAGAAAAGACCTGAAATTCATACCCAAGGTTTATCAAGATTTCAACTCAAATGAGTTTTAATTTTAGCTTCTAAAACATTGTATAAAAAAATTTATAGCAAAAATTGCACATTGACTAGTTTGAGGCAATAAAACCTTAGAATTTAAATCTCTGATACCAATTGTTATGCAACCAGTTCACAAAATAGAATAAAATATAGAGAAACGACTTAAAAATCAGCCTCTTTGAGAGGGAAAATTCCTTTACATTACACAAATGAACAATTATTAGATGATACAAACGACAAAAACTCCTTTCTATATTTAGGAGTCTAAGAAGTCATAATAGAATAAAAGTTGACATAATAATAATAATATAATAGGGGCACAACAATAACAATAAGGGCTACAATGACAATAGTAATGGGGGAAGCACTAGTATTATAGAGACTAACAGTTAGCTATCCAAGCAAATACACTTTAGTTGGAAAACATTGCTTGTTGTTCTTTGTACCAACCCACTAGTGTTATAAGGAAATGTAAATAATGTTTGAATCATTGTTCTACGCTATCATGAACTTGGAACTTTTTGATGTATGAATTTCTATATAGAAAACTCAGTATCTGCAAAGTTGTCTCAAAATTATAAATGTATAAACTTATATCTAGAAAGGAGGGTGAGTAATATTGTCCACAAATTTATCCAACTAATAATTAATAGCATGTAGGAGAAGACCAAGGAAAAAAATCAGGATCATAGAGATGGAAATAATTTAGGCTGGAGGATTCCAAGATCCTCACATTTAGTTACAGTATTTTATGGTTTAATTGAGGCTACAAAATTTTTAACAAGTGATAGATTAAGTAATTGGGGAGAAGAGTAGGCATTCTTTTAGTACCAATATCTAGTCATTTATTATATATTTCAATATATTCAAAGGCATTCTCAAGAAAAGAGCACTACACTTGATAGTGTGTGTCTACCTAGTAAAGCATTTTGGCATTAAAAAATAGTTTTGGAAACTCTAATATCACATAAAATACATGTCAATCCTCGATATTGAGTTTCTTAATATTCTTCATACAAATAAACTAGCTACTAAATATCTACCAATTAAATCCTCATAAATGAAAAAAGAAACATTTTGAACTGAAGCTACTCGTAAGGCTGATAGTACCCTCTATAATCAAGTTTCGCATTAGAGGAGACCATGTACCAAAATATGTGACAAGACATAACATTGGTGATCATTTGAAGAAATGAAATGAGGAATGTGGTATATTGGATATAAGTTTGATTCATGGGTTTCTTGCATTATTTGACTTGTCTTTGTATAAATACATCAACATAAATAAGGATAATTTTCTAATTCGTTTATAGGAAGGGATAAAACGATATGGGCTTATATTTGATTGCAAGAATTTCTCTTTGTTATTATTCCTACTATAAGGATTTTAACTGATGGTTTTGGTAGCAGCTTTAGATTCACTGTATAGGATGATGTTGATAAAAGTTAGTTTCAATGAATGCTACATGAATGAATTAGAAAAACTTATAAAATGACATATTACAATCTATAATAGCTAAAAAGAAACGTATATTTGAGAAGGAAAACCTCTTGTTATGTCCTAACCGCTTGATCTAAGAGTAAAAATTTAACTTCAAAGCTTCAAACTGGACTTAAGGGGTTGATATGAATCAGATTTTTGTTTTATATCCAACAGGTTCCAAGGCATAACATGTTAATTTCCCTTCCTAAAAGTATCTCTAGTGGTCACCACATATTAGAATGAAGATCTTTTGTTACCATGGTTGAATAAAATTTGTCCCTGTTAACATTAATAGGGATGCATATCATGTTTGGTAAATATAGGCTTGTATAATATGAAATATGCGTACCTAAGGCACAACTATAGTGTCATAATTTGGAATTTAACAACCACATATATCCTCTCTAAATAGTGTCAAAGAGAAATAGTTTGAAATAAGCTAGATCTATTACTTGGATTGATGTGTTGTAAAGTTTCAAAAATTTATAGTGTTTCATTTGTCACATCACAGTGGAGCAATACAAATACAAGGTCACCTGTTGAAAGAAAATCATTAAAACTATTAATCTATTTGGTGGTTGTAGGGAAATATCTCCACCCTCTCATAAATTTTCCCTTCACGTGAATGGAAATTTAAAATCATCTTTATCATTACACATGTCCCCAACCATAGGAAAATAATTATGTAAATTTTATACATATTAAGATGACATTGGTCATAGTATAATTCCTTATGAGTGAAAAAATGTTTCTAGATCCATATCATCCAAAAGCCAAAGAAGCTTTTCCTGGCTTGAAATGTTTTCGAGGGCTCATTCTTCAAAAAAGATAATGGAAGGTAATTGAAAATTAACCTTGGGAAATATTGATTTAAAGATAACGTTTGTTAGGGGAATTTCACTAATGTACATAGATCCAACATTCAAATTCCGAAAAAAAAAATTGATGTTCCAAAATGTGTTTTCAGGTTCATTAATTCTCAAAATCCACTAAATAGTTGACTTTCAAAATCATATATTGAGAGGCAAGAGATAAAAGTAACACACAATATATTTTCTATATATTAATGAAGAAGATTACACACATATTTATAAAATCAATGGTCTTAAGATAGGAATACTATCTTAGACGTACAGTAGTGTGGTTGAGAGATTCACTCAACCACACACTAATCTAGGAAAAACTAAATACCTATAATGTAGGAACAAACTCCTCACTTAGGAAATTACAACCATAGACAAGTAGGAATTAACTATTTCCAACTCCCCCCCTTAATGACTACTTGTCATGATAGTCAAATCCACCATCATCATCACACGAATTGCATGTACAAAACCTCCAAACACACAATCTGCCGCCCTCGGATAGATACAGCCAAGTTGATCCGATCTGCCTCTCCTGCAAATCCACTTGAAGGTGAATTGGCGCGATCCTGAATGATAAACTCACGCCATTGGCGCAATTAATGGCCTAACAGACACGCCAGTTGGCCATCCTGATGCTGCTGTCAGCGCGAAAAACGCCAATCCCCTTCTACTCAGAGAAAATCATCTGAGTCCGAGCCAAGTGTTACTGCAGCCACCTGCTCCTATGAGCACAAATCTCCCATGTACACACTGCCACCACCGAGCAATTCGATTTACCACCACCGGGCAAATCCATCGACTTCATCTGCCTCCACCGAGCAAATCACAGAGCTCTGTTTCACCACTACCGGGCAGGTCTGATCACTGAACCTCAATTCGCCACCATCGGGCAACTCGTGTAGCCACTAAGGCTCTATAGATGGTTTCTGGTTCACCACCAACTATCACATCACAGTGACAACAGATGGTTTCTGGTTCACCACCAACCGTCACATCACAGTGACAACAGATGGTTTCAGGCTTACCACAAACCATTACAAAGTGGTTTTGAGATCACCACGAACTTTCAAATGCCTTAGCAAGGCTTACATTTCAACATTGGAGTTTTCTGGTACATACAATAACTATTACAACATACTAGGGAGTCTATTCTACAAACCACACTAAAACAGACAATCTACTTTGTTGTCCACCAGAACACAGGAACTCACAGCCCCACGAAGAGAAAACAATTTTCCCTTCAAGAACAATTTTCAAGCATATTGCCTCATGGTTGCTAACAACCTGCAACATGATCTCGATCATCCTCCAATCTTTGATGTAGCTTCAATTGATGTCGTTTTCACTGTCATGTGTTCACCATTCCCTGCAAATTTGCTTAGTGTTGGAATGACCAGTTCCAACACACTTAGCATTATGACAATAGTTGGTCATACTAATGTCACTTAAATTACAACTTGACAGTTATTCAATATATTGCAACATCATCAAAGAATTACAAAAAACATTTCGACAATAGCAAAGCTAGTAACATTGTCTCTGCTGCAAGCCGCCCTCAAAGCAAAATACTGCAACTCCGAAAACGAAAGGCAAGGCATGCCAGCCTGTACCTTGTCCAGCCCTTGAAATGAAGAATAATCATCCTCGATGATAATTGCCATAGCCAAAACACTGCAGACATCTGCGAAAACTCTGAAGGGAGCAAGGGCTGACGATGTTCGAACCCAAGCCAGTGCAATTTCCACAGGAACTAAAATAAAAAATGAAAACCGGTACCCGAATCAGGCAGATCAGTGGAAATCGTAAGCGCGGCCATTAACAGGAGAAATAACACATATAAAGCTGCAAGGCTGCGTTTTTTTCACAGAATAACAATATTGTCTAAAACTCAATCAGCGATAACAATATGTCCATGCCCACTTACAAACAGCACAGGAGCAATAGAAATTTGAACTGTCAAAAATTACTTGCATGGAAATATCTTCAATACAGCTCACCAAACTAAAATAAACGCAATAAATGAGGTAGATTTATAGAATACAACTTCCTCTTACTAAGGTAATCAGAGCATCTGAGCAACCTTCTCGTATAATTCCTATGGCCAGTTTCTTGGTAAATAATTCGCCACAAAGTTTGCAATCTTAGTCTTTAGCATACGAATTGTACCATCTCTATCTGTAACATTGTCTCGGCCTTCAGCGATACTTTGACCACTGTTTCCGGGCTGTGACTGCATTTCGCCTTTGTGCAATTCACGATCAGGCATCTCGAAGATTTCTTACATTACGCCATAACCGCGCTGCGGACACTGGAACTCCGCCTTGGGGAACCCACGAACGCAAACAAGAAAGTCCACCGCGCGGACACCAGAGTCTTCGTCCATAGCCATTTTCAAGCAATCGGGTGATACAAGCCTTCAGTGGCACATACCCCATCATTAGTCCATTCAATTCGACAGTGGGAACAGTGAATTATGTCAAAAGCCTGACTGGGATCACTGCCACCGTCTAGTCTGGGAACCCCGAACCGTGAAAAAACAAAGCTCACGCCATCTTCCTGAAAAAAGATCATCCACCTGAGAAGAAGAAATGCAGAGACCCTTAACACGAGGAAAGCACTCCGGTATGCAAGCCCCGATTCGAAACCCCGAATTTTGATGGAATTGCCCCCCCCCCCCCCCCCCCGCGCCTTATAGCTTGGCTCCGGCGGAGGATTCAATGAGAAACCCTTGGGCAGAGAAGGAGGATTGTTGAGGACGTATAACAATGGTGGCACGGATATCCAGAGAACAAACAAAGGTACCGCCAGTGATCTCATCAGGCAACACTTCGCGCCCCGCTGCATCTTCAGCATCCTCTTCCTGCACCTCATCACAGCTGCTCTCTGCTCCTTCCGATGGAAAACGGCACACCCGAGAATTAAATCTGGACAACGTTCAAATGACTTTCTTGCACGGCTTCTTCTTGCAGAGCTTTACGCGGTCTGGGATCGATATTACTGTGCATATATTCTTTTATGTCGATATACAAACCATTCATCTATGGACAGCGAGACCGACCCATTCAAATTTGTACAGCGAAACCGACCCATCAGCCACACAACGCTTCACAGCGCTTTCACAGCACTATCTAGCGCTGACAGTTCGCTCTGGCGCTTGAAACAGCCTGCTCTCGAGGGCTTTCAAAACTTGGACCTCCCGAATCCAAATCATCGAGTTCGGGAGAAAAAGAGGTACATACTGTAAAGCCCAGTTCCTTTCGAACCCTTCTAAATACAACAATCTAAATACAAAGACAGAATTCCAAAAGAATCCTTTCTTCCAGTCTCTATACTTCCTCGAATACGAAGGCCCGCGTTGTAGCATTGAAGAAACCGAATCTCTCGGCCTTTTAACGAGATCTTCGAGTATCTGCAAATGGAACTCCTAACTAAATTGAGTAGTTTCTGAATTCGCGGAAGCCTGGATTCTGTGCACAAAGATCTCTGCGGGTCAAAGATAAGAAGGAGAATTAATAAAGTATAGAGATCTGCACGGCGACGCGGCTCTAAACGTGGATCTGCGATGGCGGATCGCCATGGTGGGAAGATCCTTCTTGGGAGAAAGATTTAGCCTTGAGCCTCCAACTGTCTTCAGGGACAAATATTGTGGAATGGCCTGTCGAGGTCTGGGACTGAGCAATCCAACAGAATCAATCTTGATCAACAACATCAGAACTATCAACAGGACACCAACACACAGAACATAACGCCTCAGACTCTTCCTGGAACCAAGCTTGAACATGCCCCTGACCAGGTTCCCAACGAAGAAATTCCACATAATGAAATATAATGCAATCTGAGTGAATCCGTGCCTCCTCCAATGTGCACCTCCAACAAGACGGTTATCATAGTCATCTGTCCCCGACCTAAAATAATTTAAGGCCTCAAGTGAATCTGAATCCGCCAAATACTTTAGAGAATTAGAATGCCTATGTCTGGGACTCAGCCCAGGGCTTCCCAGCAGAACTTGGGCAATGTCTCTCCCAGAGTCTACAGTGAGACTCGAATCCCCGCAGCATGCAGCGGTCCATCTGTTACCCATTTCTGCCCAGCCAATCAAGAACTTGAGACTCACAAACCGCATTTTCACCAATGCCTTGGATTCTTCTAACTTCGAATCCCTAAACACGCACTGAACTAATCATTCCCCGTGTTTGATCAACTTTGATCAACGATCCACATAGCGACTGATCCATATACCAGCGATGATCACACACAACGATCCACCAACAGATCGAACGCTGCCACTGCAGCCACACCGTGCCTCCTGAGATCAATGCTCCACACTCAATTATCTTCCCTCAGCCCAGGAGGGGCCAAGCCCAGGAGGGGCCAGGCCCTCACAGGCTCTGATACCAAGATAAAAGTAACACACAATATATTTTCTATATATTAATGAAGAATATTACACACATATTTATACAATCAATGGTCTTAAGATAGGAATACTATCTTAGACGTACAGTAGTGTGGTTGAGAGATTCACTCAACCACACACTAATCTAGGAAAAACTAAATCCCTATAATGTAGGAACAAACTCCTCACTTAGGAAATTACAACCATAGACAAGTAGGAATTAACTATTTCCAACTGCAAGTGTTCAAAATAAGTACAAAAGAGATATCAATAGCACATACCTCTTAGAAATTGTAATAGAGGACACTCATCTTGAATGCCAACCTCTTGGTTGAAAGATCATAGACTGAGGTCGACCAGTCGATGATCCCGAGCACGAGACCATGGCAACGGTGCATACCCTGGCATAGGGGTTGGAGAAATCCGAGCCAATTGGAGATACAACCCTGTATCTGTGCCGAGGGTGGAATCGAAAGCTTTATCTGACAAGATGAGATTAGCTGCCATGATTGAAGCCTCCTCTAGGCGGACCAGGGGAGATAAGAAAGGGAATGAAAGGAGCACAACCATGGATTATTCTATGCACTCGTACGTGATTTTTGAGAGATCAATATGATGGATGAGGGTGAAGACACATAAGATTTATTTTTCGATTATGTTATCATTCAGGCAATTCAACGTGATCAACAGAGGCAAACCACTTGTCTCATCCATATCCCCCTCCTTACCATTGTTTTTTATGGCTTCCATCTTCGTCATCTTTGTGGTGGTCGTTCTAGAGGAATGGTGGATTTTACATTAGCATATCAAAGAGTTTCATTTGAGACCTAGTATTCAGGTCTTGTTTATCAAGGGTTTAAATGATTTATTAAATTACTTCATTGATGTAAAGTTATGGACTTACTATTCTTCAAGTGTGGATTGAGATTATTGAGGAAAATTCTATTCTTCGGGTGTGGACTGAGACTTTTGAGGAAAATTATTTATAGTAAGAGTCTTTTTAACCATAAGATTTTTTTTTTTATCAAGGTTTGCTGATGGGGACTTTTGAGGAAAATTATTTATAGTAAGAGTCTTTCTAACTATAAGAATTTATTTTTTTATCAAGGTTTGTTGATTGGTATTAAAGGATAGATACATATGGAGTTTTATATTACACTTTATATGATTCACTTTTTATTATAAAATTTGTAGTCTTTTTCTATATTTTTTACTTATTATTATTAAATGTTGTAATTTTTCTGATTAAAAATCGGTTTGTTGCATTTTAAAATGATTTGTAATATAATTCTTTTCCTAATCATTGAAATTTTGAATTATGATAAGTTGATGAGTGTAAAAAATTGTCTTAGACAAAGAAGAATTAAGGGGCTCTTGAGATGTGTTCTATGCCTTTCTAAGAGCAAAGCCATCTTTGATATTTTTTTAGAATGTGAAACATTGTGTGCTATTTCAATTGTTTATCATGTGTTATCTTTGAAGTGGATTTGTAATCATGATTATTGTTTTATATGTAAATATTAATCTAGGTTGCATTAGTTTGGTATCAAAGTAGGTTTAATGTCTACATATGAATTGAAGAACAATGCCATCATTGTAATTCTTTTGGTGGAGCTATAATAGGGAGAATTGCAAAATATGATATAAGGGAATTAAGAATACAAGAATAGGGTAGAGGGAAACATAAGGGAGTTATAAATAAAATCACCTAAATGTTTAGGTCCATGTTAGCTAGAATGGATTCCATCAAGTAAGCTAAGAAAAGAGGGGTTGCAGTAGATACTAATGATGTGAGTAACGAAGAGTGAAATTTACGGGCCCCATGGGAGATAAAACTAGTTTATTTATTAGATTAGGAAGATGGAGAAATCCATTGAGTTTGAGAAATTGAGGACCCCAAGAGAGTGGAGCATATATTCACAATGTTGAAAGGGCATGCATCCCTTTAGTGGGATAATGTAGAGGGAAAAGAAAATAGGAACTAAAGATAAAATTAAAACTCGGGATGGATTATTTCGAAACTAAATGATATTCCACAACTTATACTTTCTGGCTTGAAAAAAAACTCCACCATGGTATAAAACCTAGGTTGAGTGTCCACCTTCATATTTGGGATCATAATATTTAGAAATACCCTTTCCTTTACATTTTATAATTTAAATGAAGGAATGTAAATAAAAGTATGATAATTACTATCAAATAAAAATTCATAAGGACATATGTTTTTTACATTTGAATTTAAAGAATTCAACTATATACTAATTGAGTTTCCTCTATTTGTTATAAGTGGAGAATAATCCAACTTTTACCTAGGTGTGAGAATGGCAATTGAGATCTTCTTTACAACCCTTAAATGTGTCTGTAGAATTATTTACAGAATAATATGGTTTTAGTGTAATCCATATTTATATTAATTGAAAATGTTTAAATAAACACAGTTTGAACTCAAATTAATAAAACCATTGTCTCTATGAGTCTTGTGTAATAATTAAGCATGGTATGTAACAACACCACAAAAACCGACAACAAATAATGTGTCGTCTCTCTAAGATGTGAGGAACAAATTCTTATTAACCCTTCTATATCAATTTCAAACTCTCTTTCTTTACCCTCCTTCCAAATGGGGTATAAAACTATTATATATTGTAAACTTATACTCTATATTATAGAAAATTGTTATAATTTTAGCATTATAGATGGATTCATAGACCCCTTTAAGGGGGTCGTTAAATCCATCTATCTAAATTTTAACATTGCAGACAGATTTTGAGACTCTCTAAATTTTAACATTGTAGAAGGATTGAGAGATCCCTTTGTCTCTAAATTTTAACATTGCAGATGGATTCAGAGCATCTGCAGTGTTAAAATTTACTAAAATGTAACACTTCGGTATCAAATTGTAATTTTCCATTTCCAGAGTGATGCAATTAAAAATGACTAATTCATTTTTTTTTACTTATTAGTAGGTAAAAATTTTATTCTTGGACTATATTAGTCATTTACGTTAATCACTTTTAATTTTGTCATTTATTATCTAGTCATATATTTTAGTGCTAGACTAAATTAGTCATTTAACTTAGTCATTATTAGTTGGGTCACTTATTATCGAGTCATATATTTTATCCCTAAACTAAATTAGTCATTTATGTAAGTTGTTTTTAGTTGGGTCACTTAAAATTGCTCAAATTTAGTAGTAACTCACTTGAAATAACCGTGGTGACTAACTTTGTTAGTCACGTAGTCACTAATCTCTCATTGTGTACTAGTGCAAGAAACAGAAGAACTTGCAGTGGTTCAAGAAAGAAAAAATGTCGGACATGTAGTAAATGCATGTCATTGTATCTACAACACTGATAAGAAATATGTTGAAGAAACACCATTGAATGAGCCCCCTCCTCAGAAGCAAAGCAGTTGATACATTTTAAGGGATAAAGGGTGCATATCTAAACAAGAATTAACTAGATAGAAATTGAAAGAGAAATTATTGAATTTTGCCACCCATCAATACTGCTTAGAATGTGATCCAAAATTATGCAAGAACGCAACAAAATACATATGTACACATAAACATAGAGATGCCGCATAAATACAACTTCATTTCATTAATACCAAAGAACTGAAATATGCTTGCATATAGAAATGGAAATAAAATAGTTGGGGTGATGGTAACTTATCTTTGAGAAGAGATGTGGCAGCTAGATGCATCTGAATTGTGTTACAATGAGTCTTAAAGGGTTATTTATTATTGAGAAACAATGGAAAACCCTAAATATCCAAAAACATAACCCTAGGAGATGAAGCGCCAAAATAGTGTGCCCCGTTTGGGTAAATTGGAACATCAACTTCCCTGGGTGGTAACTTTGGCATACAATCTATGTTTGTCTATCATAATACCTCGTTTCGAAGATCTCAAAGAGGAGGCCAAAACCAAACCAACAAAATTGTTAGTAACTTTTTCGGTCTCTCTATTTTCCCTAAAACTGTTTTTTAGTCCCTAACAATGACTCCGGAAGTTTAGGACCCCAAAAAATTTCTAAAAATACTGAATTGTGCTACAATTAAGGAAACTAAAAATAAACAAAAGTGGGGATCCAAGTGGAATAGGCGGGTGGCCATAAATATCCACCTAGATCAATCCTCCCCCCTTTGGAAGCAATGGTCCCCATTGTGTTCAGTGTCTCCATGAGATGGGGAAACTTTTGTTGAACTTGGTCTCTAGTGAGCCACTTGGCTTGGTGCAGATGTTGGCCAACTTTGATACCCGATACAGTTGGATATTATGTTTGTGAGTGTTCTTGATCTACGTGTCCATGATCCAATAAGTTATGGCCCATTCCATGCAGTTTGATTTTAACTCTATTGGTGTGAGTTGTTATGCAATGTCTGATGTGTCAAGTAATGGTGGAAAGCATGGTCGAAGGTGGTCCACATTGAGAACTAGATGTAGGCCAAGGAATGGTGGAATAATGAGCTCAAAAGCATTGTCCCCTATGGTGTAAGGCCCATATCAAAGTGGGCAAATCTTGCGGTGGGGCCCAGCAAGGAGGGCCTTCTGTAAATGTAACCAAACATTGACGCCCACCTGGAACTTTTGTGGCACCCAATGACACTACTTGTACTAAGCATTGGCTTTATCCAATATGTCATGGACCTACTCACGAACGTGTTGAATGCGCTTAAATATTTTTATCCCTATCAACTTTGGACTGAACATGAGCCAAATCTGCCTGAGTAGCTGCAAATGGAATGGCCACATCAACGGGATATAGTGTCTAGAATCATGACCCCACTTGAAAGGGGTTGTGGCCAATTTAGCTATTGAGAAATATGTTGTATCTCTGTTGGACATAGGGGAGGCTATCATCCCATGTGCATGGATGCTTCAAGTTGTACATAAGAAAAATGTGTACGATCATCCTGTTGACAACCTCTATTTGGCCATCAATTTGGGGGTGGAAAGTCATGGACTTAGCGAGATTGGTATCCAGCATCAATCAGAGAGTTGACCAAAATGTATGTAGGAACCTTCACTCCCAATATGAGATAATGGATTGTGGGATCCTAAAGTGTACCCACACTCATTCAAAGAAGAGATTATCAATCGCTTATGTTATGATACTCTTCTTGTAGGCCACCAGAGTGGTCATCTTAGAGAATTTGTCAATGACCACAAAAACAGATTCATTTCCATGCTTAGTAGAAGGAAGGCCCGACATGTAATCCATGTAGATGGATTCCCAAGGTTTACTAGGAGTAGGTATAAGAGTGTATAGGCCTTGCTTCTTGATGGTTGGTTTTGAAATGGAGCAGGCAGTGTAGGATGTGATGTACTTCCCAACTTCTTCTCGAAGGCTCAACCAATAAAAATACTTCTATTGCATTGCCACTATTTTCTCTACGCTGAAATGTTCAACTACCCGATTGTAATGTGCCTCTCAAATCATCTTGACACACTCGCTTGAAGGAACACAGAGGTTTCCCAGGTGGCATAACAGTCCACCTAGAGGTGAAAATTTAGAACTTTCTTGCCTTTCAGGAGCATCTGGTATTTGTTGTTGATTTCTAGATCGCTCTTGTAAATATGCAACCACCTTGCAGTCTCTTCCCCACAAGAGTCAAGCACATTGGTTAGCGCCATGACCGGAAGTTGGCTAAGGCATTTTGCAACATTGTTCGTGTTTCCCTTCTTGTACTTAATATTCTAATGGAATTGTTGTAGGTATTTGGACCATTGATGATGGACATCATTCTGCAACTTCCCTTGTGTTTGTATGAACTGTAGGGGTTGGTGGTCTATGTGGATGACTGTTTTTTTTTCCAGAATGTAATGCTTCCATTGTTGGAAGACCTACACAATGGAATACATCTATTTATCATAGGTGGGATAATCTAATACTATGTCTGAAATTGCCTCACTACGATAAGCCACAGGATGCCCCTGCTATGTAAGAACTACAAAAATACCATAGTCAGAGGCATCTATCTCGATCTCCAATGGTTACTGTGGAACTGGTAATGTGAGAACTGATGTAGAGTAGATGTGATGCTTCAGATTGACAAATTCCTTCTTTTGGGATTCAGACCAAAATAATTTTGGTTTCACTCCTCCCTTAGTGACTTGAATCAAAGGCCAAGTGATATGAGATAGCCCCAACACGAACCTGCAATAGAAGTTGGAAAGAACCAGAAAAATACAGAGCTTTGTTAGAGTGGTTGGGGTTGGCCAACCCAGAATGGCTTGTATCTTTTCTAGGTCCACATGCACAACCTGGTAATTAAGAATGTACACCATATATTGATCCTAGGTCATACCAAAAGTGAATTTCTCCAAATTGGCACACAACTTGTGTTGTTGCAGGGCTTGGATGACTTGTCAAATATAGTGGAGTTGCTCTTCCTAAATCTGGTTGAAGATCATAATGTCATCCATATCCACCACCATGAATGAGCTATTTAAGGGTCACAAGAGGTCGTCCATCAGCCTCATGAAGGTTGTAGGGGCATTGATCAACCTGAAAGGCATGACCAACCATTTGAAATGGCCCTCCTTGGATTTGAGGGTAGTCTTCCACATATCAAAGAGTTCAATCCGTACCTAGTGATAACTAGATTTGATTAGATATCATTTTGGGATTCAACTATGTTAAGTAAATGTCGCTGAAATATTTGGCCCCCTTGAGATGATCCAAAAATGTCATGAATCTATGGGATTGGATACCTATTCTGAACAATGATCTTGTTTAGCGCTCGATAGTCAATATAGAGTCTCCAGGTCAATACATACATTGACATGATTGGACATCGCGACTTTGACTCTAACCAAAATTGGGTCCATACTACCACCCCTCTTCCTTTGCAAGAGACAACCATATGTTTCATAGACTTTAGTCGCTCATCCATCCAAATCCATTCTAGCTCGTCTCCAGTTCCCTTCTCATCCACCTCACTAGCCCACATTGAAAGTTACTTTCACCAATTTTCCTCACCCACTTTAGGACCACTTCCTCCCTTCCTTCACTTAGAATGCTCATCCAAGGTATTGCTAGCACGGGGAACTCTCATTTAATTTATTTCCTAAAAGATACATTTCTTGTTGAATCTCTTCCCAATTCAAGTCCATTGCTCCTACTCGCTCCAACAGATGTTGCAGCGTTTAACATAAACACACTTACAATACTTTCTTCCCTTCACATTACTCTAGTGTCAATGCATCCTCTTGAGGTCCAACCACTTTTTCATCTCCAAGAAAAAAATCAATTCATGTCAAATACATTTTAATCGATGAAATGAGCTTTATTGGCGCTAAACTTATTTCACACATAGACAATCGTTTAAGGGAGGTATTTCCTTCGTATTAAAATGTGCCTTTCGAAAATTGGTTTATCATACTTGTTGGTGATCTTGGGAAAATGCCTCCTATGAAGGACATCCCCATGTATGTTGGCACATTGCGTGGAAATTCCCTTTTGCGTAGCTTTAACACGGTCATCACACTATCTACCATCTTTTGTTAGCAAGGGAAAAATCCTATTCAAATTTCATTTTGACAATTTCTCACGAATCTAAAAAATGCAACACCAACAATCAAAGACTAGAACCTTCTCATGTCATGGACAAATTCCTTTTTGTGAAACGATGAGTAGTAATAATTTGACAATGAAATCCACCTATATCCAACCAACCTATCTATCGAAATGCATAACAAACAAATGCTCAAAAAAATGAACATGCCAATTGCATGATGCTACGCAGAGAAAAGGATCCACCATCCTACTGGTGCACACAAAGAAGATGAACAATTGGATGCAAAAGTTCTTATTTGCAATGAAGAATAGGTTTTCCTCACATGTAACTTGTGGGTTGAAGTAGGTCTTGTAAACATAGCACTTTGAAAAGTAATTTCAATTTTCTATGCACCTGGGTCAAAACCCCCTCAATTACCATCGTTTGTTATTGTTGACTTCTTCCAATAGAAAGGCCTGCCATGCGACGCATTCAACCCATCTTATGTTCCACTTACCCCAATAATGTGAGGGTCTCACAGTGATCCGAATTGGATCATTATATTATTTTTCATCCATCTCGATGCATTTGGAGTGGATAAAATGGAGGAATCAACTCACATGATAATTTTTACTTGTGGCACCGAGTTTGGCAAAACTGGGTTTGAAACTTTCTCGGAGCGTTTTGAGGTCTCAAATGACATTTTTTCTCAGTAAACATTTTCCCCTTAATGGGTAACCTTTTCATGCTATTCTAAAAACAAATATATTTCCAACGACATAAGAATCATGTCAATCGAAGTCCGTATGCAAAAGTTATGCCACTCAAATGTTAACCTTCTTGTTTTCACACCTATAGTTTAGGAGGATGCCACATCAACCCCCATTATTCATGGAAAATTGGCTAGCCACCTTTTTTTGATGTAAAATACTCTAGAAGATTCTATTTTGTAACTCTATTTGAGATTTTATTTAGTTAAACTTAAACACTAGTAGGCTATTAGGTTGTGTTATAACCAGGCCACTATGTGGGAGAGGCATTCCATTCTTTATAGAGAATTTTGTTCCATAGCTAAGAAAAGATAGCGAGGAGAAATAGGAGGTAGAGCACACAGAGAAGATCTGTGCAATGTAGCATCCCATGGGCCACAAGTGTTACTTCTTTGTATCTGTAGCCATATTTTGAGATAGAGAAAGAGAGTGAAGCAACCTCACCTTCCAGCTAGGTTTTCTCCCGAAATGGTTTCTCAGAGAGAATATCTTGTGTAATATGTGTGTGTGAGCTTATTTTTTCATTCTCTACTTTTCTACATCATCTATATTTGCATGCATGCACTAATTACAGTTAAATCTACAAATCTTAAAGTTTAATAAAATTGTAATAGTGTAGAATATTAGATTTTTAATATAATATTATAAGATCAGTTGTGACGAAATTTCGAGTGGAATATCCACGACAGTTTATGGATCATTTGGTATAAGAGTAGGCTTCTTTGAGTATTTTCTGGAGATTGCAAGGATCTAGATCGGTGAGGCCGAAAGTTGTAAAACCCTAATCATGGGTGACAAATATATAAATGAACCTCGTGATCTTGCATAGATGAGGTTTTTGTGGCTCGAACAATAATTCATTGATATAAACTGCAATTTAAACCTTCTCATGGTGGCCCTAAGAAATAAGATGAGGATATTTAGAGAAGACGGTGGTTCAAACACAGAGGAAAAATTAGAATGGGGAATAGAAGATCAAGGACAAATGGAGAATCAACCAAAGAAAGAGCCCGAAAAAGATCAACCCATTTGAAGTTTCGTGAATCAATCACAATGCCTATTTAAATTGCAAGAAAATTTTGATATCAAGTCGTACCATGGCGATATCGATGACTTGAACTTGAACCACTAGTTGCAATAACTGGAAGTTTATTTCAGTGTCCATCAGATCGAGGAAGGACAAAATATCTCATTTGTGCAGTTGAAATTGGAGGGCCATGTACTGACTTAGTGGGAGAGCCACACGAAAACCTTGAGGTTGGAGGGAGAATCTCTAGAGACTAAGTGCGATGATTTCAAAACCCTCATTAAGTCACAGTTTTATACCATCTGGTAAGTGGAAGACTAGTGGATCCAGTTGCATTACTTCAGGCAAACGTCGGGCCAAAGCGCGTAGGAGTATGCCACATAATTCAAAAAGATAGCTATAATGTTGGGTATCTCTCCAAAGAACCCAGATGTAGTCCTCAAGTATTTTAGGGGTTTCCACCGCCATATGTGTGACAAATTGAAGTTGTGTAAGCCTAAAATAGTGGACGAGGCTTGTGTATAGGCACAATACTTGGAGAACATAGGCTTGAAGTGAGTGCAATCAATTGGATCGAAGAAAAATGAGAAACAAGGTGCTTCTAAGGAGGGGAATAAGAAGAAAAAAGGGGGAAAAGATAAAAATATGGACGCCATAGCATACTAGTGCAAAGATCCTAGCGTCCGTTGCAACATTGATGGGTATATAGAGGAGAAGTGTTGGAATTTTCATCTAGAGCTAAACCTGAAGAACAAGAAGAAAGATAATAAGAAGAAGAATCTCATGGAAACTGATTCGAGAAACCAAGTTGAAAGTAGCTCGGACGTGGATGAGAATATCATTTGTATGTCAGTGCAGAAGGAGGTGAATCTAAGTAGCCTTCAACAATAGGAAGAGAAAGAAATGACCAAACTCTTCCATGTAAAGATATAGGTCAAGAAGACGAAGTTTGATGTTCTGTTTGACTCAGGATCACAGGCGAATCTCATTGCAGCAGATCTAGTCAAGAAGTTAGGTATGGAAGTTTGTGATCATCCAAACCCATATCTGCTGGGATGGGTAAATAAGGCTTTAGAGCTGAAGGTAACAAAATAGTGTAAAAATAACTTTGCTATCAGTGTTGATTTTATTGATGA
The DNA here is from genome assembly GCA_000404065.3 of Pinus taeda. Lineage (NCBI taxonomy): Eukaryota > Viridiplantae > Streptophyta > Pinopsida > Pinales > Pinaceae > Pinus > Pinus taeda. The sequence goes on along the minus strand of APFE030785861.1, from coordinate 84,340 downwards.
AGTAGATCTCAATGTGGTTCCCCTTGATGTATGTGGAGTCATGTTTGGCAGTCCACACATGTACATGTGTGATGAAATATTCATGAGGAGATCTAATGATCTAGGTGGATATTGGTGGCCATCCGCTAATTCCACGTGGATCCCCTCTAGTGCTTCTTTCAATTCTTTCAGTTTCCTTAATTATAGCATAGTTTACTATTTTTAGCAGTTTTTCGGGTCCTAAACTTCCGGAGCCGTTTTGAGGCCCTAAACGACGTTTTTTGGGAAATCTACCGCCAATGATTTATCTGTCTAAAAATCGTCTTTTTCGTCGTAGTCCTTGGAGAGATCTTTCCAACGGGCTATCATGCGCGTCAAACGGAGATAAGACGACCAATTCGCAACCCCGAGAAGTTGATGTACCAACTTACCCAAAAACGGGGCCCATAATTTGGCGTTTCATCTTCCAGGGTTAGGTTTTGTAATGTGAAGGGATTTTCCATTGTTTCTCAACAATAAAAAGGCCTTCGAGCCTCATTATAACACAGTTCAGAGGCATGTAGCCACACATCTCTTCTCAGAGATAAGCTACCATCGCCCTAGCTGGTTTATTTCCATTTCCAGTTGTAAGCATATTTCAGTATTTTCCATTAATGAAATGAAGTA
>APFE030785861.1:68828-79364 GCA_000404065.3 Pinus taeda | reverse complement strand
AGAGATCTTTCCAATGGGCTATCATGTGCGTCAAACGAAGATAATACGACCAATTCGCGACCCCGGGAAGTTGATGTACCAACTTACCCAAAAATGGGGCCCACAATTTGGCGTTTCATCTTCTAGGGTTAGGTTTTGGAATGTGAAGGGTTTTTCCATTGTTTCTCAACATAAATAGGCCTTCAAGCCTCATTGTAACATAATTCAGAACAGTTCAGAGGCATGTAGCCACCACATCTCTTCTCAAAGATAAGCTACCATCGCCCTAGCTGGTTTATTTCTATTCTCGGTTGTAAGCATATTTCAATCTTTTATATTAATGAAATGAAGCATTATTTCTGCTGCATCTTTGTGTATATGGTTATCTCTGTATTTTTTTGCGTTCCTGTTTAAATCTGGATCAAGAAATATCAATATTGAAAAAGAAGATCTTTGATTTTGAGAGGCTTACCTCAGTGCCAGCAGCCATTGCAAACTCATACAAAATTTTCTTGAATGCTTTGGCTTCCTTGACTGTAGGTATGCCTTACAGCATATTATGGTTCACAAATTATTGATGTGTCACCATGTCGCCATCTCGACTGAGTATCAGTCCTTGTATTCTTCCTTCCTCCTTGGCAACTCTAATCGCTCTTCCTAACCCTTCCATCATGAGAATGAAGAGGAAAGGGGAAAGAGGATCACCTTGTCTAAGACCTCTTGTGGGCTTGAAGGTTCTGGAAGGAGAGCCATTGAGAATAATTGAACAACTGGCAATGGTGACAAAAGCCATGACCCACCTTATCCAATTATGATCAAAGCCATATGCTTTTAGAAACTCCCTTATGTAAGCCAAGCTTAGTTTATCATAAGGTTTCTCTATTTCCAACTGAATTATCATCACTACTTGCTTGTTGGTTTTGAGGGAATGAACCACTTCATGATCTTGGATTATGTTATTGATAATTTTTCTCCCTTCCACATAATCTATTTGCTCCTCTGACACCAGATTGGGAGGAAGGGTTTGAGTTTGTTGGCAATGAGTTTGGAAATGATTTTGTACACCACATTGCATAACGCTATGGGTCTGAACTTGTCTGGAGAGGTAGCTCTTCCCTATTTGGGGACTAAGGCAATGAAGGATTCATTAAGTTCCCTCAATACTGATTTAGAGCTTCTTGAGTCCTCCATTACCTCAAGAATATCTTGTTTTACAATTTTCCAGCATGTTTTGAAGAAGTCCACATTGAAGCCATCAGGGGCTGGAGCTTTCCCATTATGCATTTCTTTGATAACTTCCTCAACCTCTTCCTCTGTTATTGGTTGTTGATATTATATTTGTCTTCCGTGGAGAGTAGTTTAGGAATATACTGAGTAAACTTTCTCGTGAATTGGGATCTGTCTGTTATAGTTTCTTTAGCAATTCTCTGAAAATGCTGGACTAGGACATCTTCCATTTCCTCATGTGTATTTTTCTCTATTCCTTGAGGATCTGTCAGTTTCAAAATCCTATTGTTATTTTTGTGAGCTATTGTGGATTTGTGAAAGAATTTGGTGTTTCTCTCCCCTTCCTTAATCCATTGGACTCTAGATTTCTGTATCCAGAAGATTTCCTCTTGTAGACATCTATTGTCCCGTTCATGCTGAAGTTAGTTTGCAAGCTCTTTTCTTTCCTCCGTGAAGCCTTCTGTAATGAGAATTTGGTTAATTTCCTGTAATTTCTTTCCCACTTCTCCTTTAGCGTTTAAGATATTTCCAAATTCATTTTTATTCCATTCTTTGAGTCTACCTTTGATGTGTTTGAGCCTAAGATGTAGAAGGAAGATCTTTGTGCCTTGAAAGGCTAGCTCTTCTTTCCATCACTTCTCAATGTTTGTGAGGAAATCAGAGTGAGTGAGCCAGACATTCTGAAACCTGAAGGGTCTGTTTCTTGGTTTGCCTATTAAGGAAGCTTCCATTTGGATGGGCTAGTGGTCTGAACCTCCGAAGGGTAAGATGAACGCTGTCAGGCTTCTACCAGTGAGAAGAAGTTCTTATGAGATTATGAATATGTCTAGTTTTGAGGTTACTCGGGTAGAACCCCCTATTTTTTGTTCTAAGTGAAAATTCCATTGCAAGTGTCCATATCCACCAGTTTCATATTGGTGAGGATTTTTTGGAAGGAAACTAAATCTCGACCAAGTGTTTTGGATCCCCCTTTTTTCCCTTGAGAGATTTGATCATGTTAAAATCCCCCCCTAGAATCCAAGGTAATGTTGGGTGTATTTTTTTCATTTCCTCTAGAGAGGTGAGGATCTGGAGTTTATCTTCTAGTAGTCGAGGTCCATAGACATTGGTAATCATATAACACTCCCTGTCACCCACTGGTTGGATAATCAAAGAAAGGTGGTGCCTTGATGCCTCCACATCAAGAATGCCAAATTTATGAGGATTCCATAGAGTGAGAATGCCTCTAGCTGAGTTATTTTCCTTGACCTCAAGATACTCATATCTATTTAACCATCTGCTATGCTTCTCTCTTATCTTTTCTACTAAGCATTTTGTTTCCTGGACGAACACTATGTCTAGATTTTCCTCTTTGATTCTATTACTTAGATTTCTTTGTTTCCTTCTACTCCCTGGTCCTCTAATGTTCCAGGTTATGAGCTTCATTGAGGGGGTTTTGTGAAGGAGTAACTGGAGATATCTTTCATCCTACCTGAGTCAATCATGAGTTTTCCACATTCTAGCAGAAATTCTTTTTGTCTCTTTCTTCCTCTTTTCTTGCTTGGGTTTTTTGCCGATTCTCCTATTATTAATCCCCATGAGGTAACCCCTTTGTTTTCCTGATTGTCATGTCCTTGTTTGGCTCCTAGAGATTTTTGATGTGACCTGTTAAGAAATAGTTGTTTCACCCTATCAACTTCCTTCTATGGTAGAGAGTTAATTTGCTTGTTCCCTCCTTGTTCTAGAATCTTTTCTTGTTCAAGGTTCACCCTCTCAATGATCTCCTGTAAGTATTGGTCCTGTATGCCACTTTCACTTTGAGTCATATCATGGTCTCTTTCTATTTCCATGGTACTCAATGGGTCTGTTTTGTGTTCATTATGTTCCTGAGTGATTTCCATGCTAATCGCTTTTCCTTTCCCCCTTTCTTCCTGGTCCTCTGGTTTCATTTGAGTTCCCTCCTCTTCTTCTACTTCTTCTAAGATTTCAAAACTGTTATGACTTCTTTCTTTGCTTTCACTAGGGTTCTTTTGGGTCCTTTTTCCACCTCATTTCCCTTTTCCTCCCACTTTGATAAAACCTATGGGGTCATTCCCTTTGTTAGTTTTCTGATGTTCCTCTCTTTTATTAAGAGGGTAGTGTTTGAGTAGGTGTCCATGTTGATGACATTTGCAACATCTGAATGGTATGTGTTCATAATCCACTGCCTGAACCCATTCATCGTCAAAGAATTTCAGGATAACTTCATCTGGGAGTGCTACTGATAAGTCCATTTGAACACATATGCAGGCAAAGGAGGTATACCTTCCTCGGAGAGTTGCCTCTGAATTCTTTAAAAATGACCTAATTTATTACCTATAGATTTTATAGATTCTGGCATCCAATAATCTAAAGGTAAGGAGTATAGTCTGATCCATACTGGGACCGATGTGAATGTTTCTCACTGCAAAACAAAGTTCATCATCCATGGTCACATATAGAGATCAGTAGTTGCATAGAAGTATGGTCCTCCTTCAAAAAATTTGTCTCTGTCTTCCAAGTTCGTCAAAACCACCGTAAAAAATCCTTTGGATCCAAGATGTATACTTAACTCTCCTTTTGGTTTCTAGGTGTACTTTATCCAAGTGTACAAATATTTCTCCATCGGCGAGATTCCCATAAACTTGCAGATTATCACATAGTTTGTCATGTGATCTTTATGCTCCTGCACAGCTGGATCATTTAGGATTACCCTCGGTTTAATATTAGACTTTGGTTTATAGGTCCCCATATTGGCTTTATTCTCATATCCCTAACCTCTATCTTCTACTTTCTCCTCCTACTGAACTTCCTCGTGGGTCCCTTCTTTTTCATGGGGTTTGTTGCCCTCCGCCTTCTGGGCGTTAGAAATTTTTGTCTTGTTCTCCAAAGGGTTTTGAGGCTTGTTTCTGCTCGTTGTTCTACCTCTGTTTGAAATGACATTACTTTAGGAGGGAGTGGAGCTCCCTCCTCCTTGCCCTTCCATGGTTATCTACTTACTTTTATCGCTTCCTCTGTTGAACCCTAGTTTTTCCTCTCAGATAACCTACCTACCTCAATTCCTCAAAATTGTTGTAATTACAAATAGTCTAATTATTTAATAATATCACTTTATATAGTACTATTGTTTGACTTATTCCAATTAAATAAAAAATATATATATTTAGTTGAAAACTAATTCGTGGGAATAATTCAATTTGAAGTATTTTATTTCATTATATTTTAATAATTATTTCTTAATATTGTTATTATCCATTTTATAGGGTCATTTTTTGTTAGAGGATGGCTTATTTGCCTCAATTAAAAATATAACAATGTTAAATTATATAGAACTAGAATTATAGGATAAGAAATGTTACTAGGAAAATATTAAAAATCTATAAAATAAAAATAAAAGGAGGTTCCACCATGTTATATTTTTAGTTATATTAAAAAATTTAGTAATATTGTAACAAATAAATTTATAAAGAGGAAAGTCAAGAGGGGAAATAAAATAAGAACTAAAACTTAGGGGTCTCGAAAAACATAATTTAAACAAGGGGTTGCTAATGATCAAACGAATAATTTAAAGAGAGGCTGCTTAAAAATATACGTATTATGTTAAACATATGAAATTAAAGAATATTAAAATGGAAATTAGGGGATGAATGATGAAACCACAAGAAGATAAAGAAATAAAAAAAAAAATTTAATACTCCAAAATTATACTCCAAAAATTATTAATTATTCATTTAGATGACAACAACACCTCAACATAATAATAATTTAATATAAATATATTATTTAATATTTATTTTTCTAACGGTAAAAGTGATAATTACTTGTTAGAATTATGGCGACACCTCCTCATCAAAATAATATAGTAGAATAGTTTTCTAAATTAACTAGCTAATAAACACATATTTATAATAAACATCTAACACATTCAATCTCTAAAACAATGCTAAGATGTTTCTTAGTAGAGTTTAAGGCAATGCTAAGATGTTTTTTCTCTTTCATGATTTTTATCTTGTTTTTGTACATTAAATAGTTAGTCATGGTTATGTGCTCAATGGGGAACGACTCTTATTCATTTGGAGTATCCAATTGAATATATTTCTTTTAATTTTAAGTTTATAGGTTAAGAAAATATTTTGAATTTGTTTGATATTTCTACATAATTATCTAGAGATGTTGAATCCCTAAAACCCGTAATCATATAAAAAAAAGTGTCTGAAAGAAGAGTTACCTTTTATCTCACTCTCAAAAGTCTATTTTTTTCTCAATTTTTTTTGAAGGAAAGAAAATCACTCGACATAAAACTTACACTTTTCCTAGTAATATAGTTCCAGTGAATGTTATTATGTACATTAACTTTGAGATACTTATATGATGTCACTTCCTCCAGGGTTTCCTAATTACTTGTCAGTCAAAAGTCTTCTTTCTTCTCAATTGTTTTTTAAGGCAAGAAAATCATTCCACATAAAACTTACACTTTTCTTAGTATAGTTTAAGTGAATGTTATGATGTACATTAACTTTGAGATACTTATATGATGTCACTTCCTCCAGGGTTTCCTAATTACTTGTGAATATCATGGCGACATCTCGAAAATTGAAATAATAACAATATAACATAATTGTAGTAATATAGTTCCAGTGAATGTTATGATGTATATTAACTTTGAGATACTTGTATGATGTCAAATCCTCCATGGTTTTGTTGCCATTTAGAAAATTAAAATAAATAATATTTTTACATTTTTTTAATTGTAACATTTATTTTTCTAGGTGTAAATATGATACTTGTACTCATGTATGAATCCATAATATTTTTTAATATATAAATTTTTGAGAATTCTTAATTACTTGTCTCAACACACCTCGAAATAATAACAATATAATAGAGTAACTTTGAGATATTTATATGATGTCACTTCGTCGAGGGTTTCCTAATTACTTGTCAAGATCGACGACACCTCCAAAATTAAAATAATAACAATATAATAGAATTGTAGTAATATAGTTCAAGTGAATGTTATGATGTATATTAGCTTTAAGATACTTATATGATGTCACTTCTTACAAGGTTCTGTTGTTATTTAGAAAATCAACATAAATAATCTTTTTAGATTTTTTAATCTTAGCATTTATTCTTCTAGTTGTAAATATGATACTTGTACTCATGTATGAATCCATAATAGTTCTTAATATATGAATCTTTGAGAATTCTTAATTACCTATGAGACATTGAAATAACAACAATATAATCGAGTAGTTATCTTATGCCGAGAGGCACTCTGTTGCCCAGTATGGAGGTAGATCTCACATAAAAACATAAACACTTAAATATGTAAATGCATAGTGTTTAGCATCTCACATTTTTAATCTAATGTGAATCTATTTAAAAATCAATGTAATTATTATTATGTATAAACACAATAAAAGAGGTAGGGTAAACAAATAAAAATATAAATAAGCTTGAGGTATGGTAAATAACTAAAATCCCTTTTTATATCTACTCCATTGACATCTTTATATTTACGAAAACTTAGAAAAGAGGTTTTATTTAGGTGAGGAGTATTGGCCAAATAGCATCGGACAAATAATTATTCATGCCATGGGCCGAATACCATATTTATAAAAGATATATGGTAAATAAATAAAATATAAAGAGGTATGGTAATATATCAAATATGATTAGAAATCAACATCTAAATATATACCAAGACTATGGGAAAATACCATGGTAAATAAAAGAGTTATGATAAATAAATAAAAATATAAATAAACCATAGGTATGCTAAATAAAATAAAATAAAATTATATTTACTCCATAAACCTCTTCATACTTACTAACACCAAAAAAAAGGTTTTCAGATAGTTGTATTAGTTGTATTAGCAATTGTGAATATTTTTAATTTTTAAATTTTAGATTAATGATTTCTTTGAAGCTATTATTTTAAAAATTATTTTTGAGTTTCTTTTCCATATTAATTTAATTAAAATATTTTTATTTGGATCAATAATTTCTTTGTACTATTTTTATTTTTCAAGGGAAATAATTTTTCCTTTCAACTCTTGATCATACCATACTGGAAGTCCCGAGAGTATATAAAGGTTCAAGTCGGTCGATATATCAGGTCTGGCATCTATTGCTCCCTTTTCAATATATCAGGGGGCCTAAGCCTTCTCCCCTTCTCATTTGGTCTATCATTTGGTCGGCCTTCGCCCCCTTCAATGTGAGGCCACCCTACAAGGCAAAGCCTGAGCAAGGTGTGAAGCCGCTAGAGAAGAAATAGGAGGGGCAAGGGATGGAGTCACTCACTATTCATATGGTGAGGGTGCATTAGCACACTCGACTATCTAGGAGAGGAAATCTCTCATGAATGACTAGAATCACTGGTCGAGTAGAGTAGCCCATCCAAGTATAGTGGCCAATTAGAGAGTAGCCAAGCGGAGTGTCTCGGTTCGGTGACTGGTATGATTGGCAATTCCTATAGCTTGTAGCACTGAAAGTCTAAAGCAAAGAATAGAGCTTCTATCATGGAGCTTCTAGCAATGACCTTAAGGCTCCTGCTACAACTGGCTAGACCTTATGGCTAGGCCTCTTTCGTGGCTATGATTGACTTCTTTGATCGGCACAACTATGACTATCTATGACTACTGGCAATGACTAGAGCTTCCAGCAATCAATGATACTGTCAAAGACCTTAAGGCTTAAATGATAATGGAACTGACTAGCTGCTATGACCAATGTCCTAGTGTCAATGATACTAGCAATGACTAGAGCTATGACTGGAAAGTACTAGTAGCCGTGCATTGGTTGACTTGGACCACAAAACCTTTGGTAAACCAAATGCATGTTTGTATCCTGTTGTTAAGCCTCCTTCCTGGTACTAGTCCACAAAGAGGGGAAGGTCCCTAGGACTGTTACGTCTGGCTGCGAAATGACTACGTCGAATTGAAAGTGGCTGTCAGGGGTTTACTAATAAAAGGAAAATGAAGAGGGTGAAGGAAAATATCAGTGATGAGGGTAGTTCGTCTGACCCCATGAAAGGGAACTTGATGAAACAAAAAGGGGGAATTAGGTTTTGTCATATCTGGAGGGATGAGGGATGTTTGGCTGGAAGGTGGGGTGATGGGGCATGTAGCTCAACAGTAGAGCCAATAAGATCATTTAGGCAAGTAGAGAATCACCTTGGCTCCCTAATGTCATCCGTGAATCTGTTGGTATTCATTAATCTATCCTATGCCTAATGATGGATAGCCTCAGCAGTGAGGTTGAGAGTCATATCTACCCCTCAAGCCCACTCAGTTTAACAGTCGTCGGGTGGCATCACCGTATTGAGGCCAGCATAAATAGCCTTGGCTCTCTAACATCCGCCTACCATGTGATGGTATCCTAGAGAGATGGGACACCCCATATATTGAAGTCACATCCAATATATATGGAAGTCGCACCCAATATATGGGCTAGGAGACAACCCCTGGTAGCCACTGTTGGCCCACTCGTTCATCACCAGATGGGTGGTAACCTTTTTTCCTCCAGTACGGCTACCTTGGTCCCTAACCAAATGAAGGAAGCCACACCCAATATATATGGAAGTCATCTCCTGTATAGTTTAGCCCATTTGGACAGTCGTGTGGTTGGGTGTCATGTCAGGCTCCCCTCGGGACCACAATACATTCTCATCTAGTCTAGTAAGTGGAAACCTCTGTTTGGAAGTGTCAAGCTGATTAAGCTCTTGACATTCTAACATTATGCGTTAAACTGTCTTGGAAAAATACATACCCCCTCAACACTTCCTTTAGAGGTAAGTTAATTCCAACAAAGCAAGATAAGTCAGACAAGTGAAGCAAAGGAAAAAAATAACCCAAAGGTCCAAAGGAATGGAGGTAAAGGACCAGAGGATCGGAGGGACAGATGATCGGAGGGTCGGAGGGTAGAAAGGAACAAAGGAAAAGATTTGAGTCAAGAGTGATGTGCTGAATTCTTCATCTACAAAAATCAACCAAAGGTCGGAGGGATAAGGGATGTTTGGTTGGAAGGTGGGGTGATGGGGTAAATAACTCGGCGGTAGAGCCAATAAGTCGGGTCGCAGTGTTCGAGTCCTTCTATGTCCATTGGGTGGGACAAATAGATAGGCAGGATGGATAAGTGGATAAATAGAAAGATCGGTAAAGGGACAACCACTACCAACACTAGGAGGCTGGGAGGTCATGCTTGGTAGCCCTGTAGGCCCACTTAACGAGTGGTAACCTATTGCTCCAGTAAGCTGCCTTGCTCCCCAACCAAATGATGGACAACCTCAGCAGTGAGGTTGAGAGTCATGTCTGCCCCTCACGTCCACACAGTCGTAACACCGTGTGGTAAACCTCCCATTTAGGCAAGCAGAGAATCACCTTGGCTCCCTAACATCATCTGTGATTTTGTTGGTATCTATTAATCTATCCTATGCCTAATGATGGACAACCTCAACAGTGAGGTTGAGAGTCATGTCTGCCCCTCAGGCCCACTCAGTTTAACAGTTGTTGGGTGGCACCACCGTATTGAGGCCAACAGAAATAGCCTTGGCTCTCTAACATCCGCCTAACCTGTGATGGTATCCTAGAGAGATGGGACACCCCATATATTGAAGTCACACCCAATATATATGGAAGTTACACCCAATATATGGGCTGGGAGACAGCCCCTGGTAGCCCCTATTAGCCCACTCGTTCATCACTAGATGGGTGGTAACCTTTTTTCCTCCAGTAAGGTTTCCTTGCTCCCTAACCAAATGAAGGAAGTCACACCCAATATATATGGTAGTCAGCTCCTGTATAGTTTAGCCCATTTGGACAGTCGTGTGGTTGGGTGTCATGTCAGGCTCCCCTCGAGACCACAATACATTCTCATCTGCTCTAGTAAGTCGCAAACTCCATTTGGAAGGGTCAAGCTGATTAAGCTGTTGACATTCTAACATCATGTTTTAAACTGTCCTGGAGCATCAAGAAGTCACACCCAATATATGGGTTGGGATAACAGTGCTTGAGCTTGTTTTTATGTTGAGGATGGATATCAATGAAATAAGTTTTCTATTATGGGTTTTTATAGTAGTTTTTTTACTTTTTATGTACCCACCCTATGCTCTTTTTTGACAAAAAATAGCTGATTCGGTGGTCTTACCTGAAGAGCAAGTGATTTTTCTCAGGTCGGTGGTCTTACCCGGAGGACAAGTGATTCTGCTTTCTACAGGGGCTATTTTTTGTCAAGAAAGAGCGTAGGGTGGGTACATAAAAAGTAAAAAAACTACTATGAAAACCCATGATAAAAAACTTATTTCATTGATATGCATCCTCAACAGAAAAC
>APFE030785861.1:35074-63506 GCA_000404065.3 Pinus taeda | reverse complement strand
CCCTTGAAACACGAATAGTAATACAACAACCTGAAATACCTGCGAACCAGAGACGCACTGGATTAGACACAGAAATCAAATCGGAAGGAAAAAATTAGCAGTAAAATCGTGAGCAGAGAGTAAATTACCTGATAGAGGTTATCGAGCAATGGAATGCACAGGATACCTGACAGAGCCAGATGTTATTCGGTTTCCTTATATCAAATAAAACCTCGATAGTTCATCGTTATACCTTAATAAGTTACCTCGGGAAGTGACCCAACACGTCCTTTTGTTGCAGAGCTTCCAACCATCAACGGTTTGACCTGCTACGTGGAATGAGAGGGTGGAATGAGAGGGACGAATCTGGCGAACGAGATTGAGTCCAGTTCTATTCCACGATATCTGTGAGGCTTGTAGACGTGGTTCTGGAGAGATATCGTAAGTTCGCACTTCCCTTGTCTCTTATGTGAAGAGCTCTTCAAGCGAAAGTCGATGAGTGAAATGAGCTCTTCCTTCACTCATATATATACGTTTCCTTCCTCATGTTAAGGGGGTTGCTTATTCATGGCCGACCTCCCTTTATTACATGTAAAGCCCAATAAACTTAATTTATTTAAATATAAACAACATAAATTTACTTATTTACTAGAAACAATATTATAATATATATTCAAATATTACGTATTATTATTATCACTCAATAATATTTCTGCTTTCAAATATATACCTATAACTTTAAATAACATACATCTATAACTTTAAATAACATGAAATTAATTTATTTCAATAAAAACAAATATTAGAGAATTCCAAATATTACTGCACTTCTTTATAAGAGTGTTGTTTGAGAGGGTAGTAATGACGTTTTTGCAAAAAAGTGAACAGTAAAAAATACGTTTTAGAACTTTGAAAGCCCATCACAAAAAATGGATTTTTAAAATTTTTAAACGTGAAATACGGTCAAAATGCCTTGTGATGGGCATTTTGCCCGTCAAATTCCAACCCTGGTGTGGAGTAATAGTTTTGTTTGACCAGAGTTTTAGAAAAACATTTAATGAAGTTTAATGCGAGTCCTAGATTTTAGGTATAAGTTTTTAATTTTAATGTTTTTAAATTAACAGGAGTAAGTTTTATGTTTCACTGTAAAAGTCAAACAAAATATGTAATTTTGTTTTGTTCATTGATATACATGCATTTTGTAATGCAAAGGGAAGTGTGAAAAAAACCAGAAGGACCTGAAAATTCCTGGTTGATCCAGTGAAATGAAATATATTTACGCACAGTGGTGCAGTAAATGTTTTTGTTGTTGAACAGGAAAAGCAAGATAGGTGTAGCAGCGCGACCGTGAAGGAAATTTCCTTTTGTTATGTAATGAAATGTAAGGAATTACATTTACAGCAGTAAATGTAAGGAATTTCTTTTACAGCAGTAAATGTAAACAAAAATTTACACATAGCTGTGTTCTTTTCTTTTGTAAGGGGAGGCAGAGTATTTTGTTTTTAAAAGAAATGTTTTGGTGAATCCCTCTCATCATAGAGGATGAATATGTATCAGTGAATTTGTTTTAATGAATAGAAATCTTTTATGGTGGTGCAATACTCTGTTCTCAGTTAATTTTTTTTAAAAAGCTTCCCTGTGCAAAGAGATCCTGGAATAAAGGAAACAGAGCATTACCTCTGTGTGCTTGAATTTTGTGTTTTTGGGATTTTGCCAAAAAAATCCCCAACACAGTTCAGACAGTTGTGACAATCCACCAATGCGTTATGGCTTAACACCTCAGCCCATTCAAGTCGGTTTGTTCCCAATGTTCCACCGAGAGCGGTTCATTACATTGCACACATTGTCTTGGATCCAATCAGTAATTTATCGAATGTCTGTTTCCTTTCATAGATGGCCTTATGTCCTTAATTTTCTTAGCCTTGCGGCGGAGATATGGGTCCCTCAGCGGGATGTGCACTCCATTCAATATGAGATCCTTAGGCTTCTTAGGGATGAAGATGGCTTTCAAACAGAATATGTGGCCCAACCATGCGGGGTGAAAATGCATGGCTATTATGTCGAAACTGGGGTTTCTTTTACAAAATTTGTGTATAGGTTGAATGCATCACTATTCTATTGTCACTCATAATCTCTTTCTGCGTATTCCAAACAAACAGCCCTCAAACACAGTCATACTAAATCTAAACATTGATTTTTTCACTACCATACAAAGGAATACAAGAACTACTTCAAACTTTAACTACTTCAAAATATAATAATTTTGACTTTCAAACCATTAAATTCAAGAACCATAATAATCTTAACTTTCAAACCATAAATTATCTCAAAATAAATAAATTTACTTATTGTGCACATAGAAATTCAAAGAACCATAATAATTTTAACCTTCAAACCATTAAATTATTTCAAAATAAATAAACTTACTTTTGGTGCTTAACTTATAACTGGTTCAGACAACCATATCAAAACTGGTTTAAACAAGTCAATGGTATAATGTTTCGTTCACAGCTTGCAGTTTAAACAAGTAACGCTTTGCCATTACTTTCAAGCGATGAATGTCTAGCCGTGAATGTATTAGCTGCTACTATTGCTAGCTTCTGAAACTCTTGCGCAGGAGGGGCACATCGCAATCCTGGCTTTCAATTTCTCCACCTCTATGTGCAGTGTTCTCTTCTCGTTTGCAAGTGCCTCATTATCTCTCCTCAGAACCTGGGAGTCCACTGCAGTTTGCTTCAGCTTCGACCTAAAAACAAATTCATAACATTTTGATTAACTTACAACAAAAAAATGTCAATAAAATAGTCTTCAGAACAGAAATCTGTGAATAAAATGGGATCTCCATTGGATGAAAACTTTTCAGAATTATAATTTGTTGGAATTTTAATTTCCAAGTCACACTGCAACTTTCCAGGCCAAATTATGTACCTGTTAATTCCAAAGAGAGAATTTGGAAGATTGATGTTGACATGCAAAATACAATGAATGAATAAAGGACAAGGACAGGAGGTAATCTTGCTCATCTATGTTGGAACTACTACACCTACATGCAGACTCTCAGTTATAGCATGCAACTACATGCAACTACATGCAACTGCATGCAGACTCTCAGTTAAAGCATGCAAGTACATGCAACTACTACACATCTACATGCGGACTCTTAGTTAGAGCATGGGATTGCATGCAAGATTCCTTTTGCATGATTTACTCCTTGATTTGCTCCTTCTTTAACTCCGCAACTGACTAGTTATCTCCGGAACTTGTTGTAGGTGTTGAGTCTTCTCATTGATCACCACTATAGTTCATTACCTTGGGATCTTCACCCATTAATGCTATATAATGAGCATTGTAACATATTTTCTAATGAATCATTCTTTTCTTCTTTCAATTTTCTTTTAATGTTTTTGCTCTGCAAAGCTGTGTGTTCAACCTTTACTAGCTAGATTCATCTGTGCAGGTTTTCTAACACATTTACAAGAATTGTTATTCAGAGCTATGAGAGACTAACATAGGCTTTTGGGATTTGCAGCTAAATCAGGAAGGCTTCCAAAATTTCAAATGAAGAAAGTAAATAATGTTGTACCTCTGTCAGTAAGAAGTTGAGCCCAACAATTTTCACCTACGAAGAAGTTTCCTGGCGCTGCTGAGATGGCTTCCAAACCAGACACCTCCATTCTCTATAATTTCCAAAAAGAAAGGGGCAAGTCCACCGGAATAACCCACTGAGAGGCCGAATCGAAAACTTGAGATTGGGCTCATCATAGAGCTACTAGGGAGAGATGACCCACTTAACGCCACCCTTGAAACCCAAAACTGCTCCAGAGCCAAATTTACAGTTTGTGCATTAACGAACTTTGCATGTGCACACACAAGCATAAGTGAAATCTAATTAGTGCTCATCTCAAATTACCTTTAATTCCCTTGTCTAATTCCCGACATGTGGATTTCAAAACTATAATTACTCCCACATGTGGAGTTAGCTAGAATTAGAGAGTCACCTAACTGAGTGTTGAGTGTTGAGCATTGAGTGAAGTCTAATGATTGATGAAGAGTTAAGTGTCATCCTTATTTAGAGTGTGCGTTAACTGAGTTAAGTATGTGTGCATGTCAAGATATTTTAGGCAAGTTACTAGTTGGAAAAGGTTAAATACCCTTCACGAGGCTGATTGTAAGAATCAAGTTTTGTGGGATCAATAAAAGATCCACAGCTCATGTGGATTTGTGTGTGAATTATTTGTTTTGTCTTCTCTATATTTCCAAAAAATTGATAGAAGGCAAATGGATCAACAGTAATCTATGAGAAAGACGAGAAAAATATTTTTTCCTCTTGTTTAAGCTATAACACACCTTACAGTGGTATTCAAATGATATAACACTCATGGGCTTACCATAGAGCCATGTTAATGGTGAAAAACTTACCGTGTTTTGCAAGCATGCTTGTTTCCTGTGAATACAGAGCATTAGAGGACTAACACAGTTCTTCTATATCATGGATATCATTCGGAAGCAACACATCATCAGGCAAGGTTGTGTTAATAGAGAGAAGAGGATTTTTTGATAGAAGATTCATGGTCAAGATTCGTTGCTTTATATGCATGACATAGTTTTTTTTGTGAAGATGTGCCGAAGGCGCATATTAAAAATCATATTTTTTTTGGGTGTAATATGGAATATAGCTTCTTGCAATCAAGAAATAAACTATAAAACAGATAAATTACCTTAGTCATGGGTCGCAAAGCCCGACAGAGGAATATGAAGAAAATAAATTAAAAATAAGAGACAAAGATCATTGTCATTTTTGGAAAGGCTTAGGCCACAACCAAGGAATTGAGAAGTCTAGCAATAGACGAAGAAGTTTTTTGGGCTAGAGGGAGTGACATGCAGCAGATTATGTCACAAGTAAAGAAGTCAGCCATAGATCTGAGAGCAGATGAGAAAGACTCTAAGAGGAAAATAGAGCTTGGAGAATCCCACTCAAAAGTGGATGATGGTTGTTAACACCATAAAATTGAAACCCATTATTCAAGCATGCATATGGATGAAGAAGATGCAACAAATATTGCAAAGAGAGAAGCAGGAGCCTTTGTATGTGAAACAAAACAAGAGCAAATAAATTCTTAATGAATCCATTGTAATGTAAAAACCTATAATTAAATTAAAATTCTGAAAATTATATTTCAATCTAAATATATTTATAAAACTAATTAATAGACTTATATATTAAAGTAATTAATATATTATAAATATCACATAACAGTTGCAGTAATACACATTGACAACTTGAGTGGGTCTAATGGTTAAGAACATGTGTGCCCTCATAAAAAGTCATAGGTTCAAAACATGAACGGTAGAATATGTATAACTTTGTAAACTTAACCGTCAAAATTTTTAAAATTTGTTCATAGATTTTTTTATTATAAAATGTTTAAAATACATTATTTGAGTCGTAAGCTGACAGACAGTATTGCAGCAGATATAAGATGTAATTTACTGCGAGGATACCTGGAATGCTTAAGCTCCAACCTCCCAACATGTGAACCAACTTGTTAAATATAGCATATCGTATGTTCATTTCTGACCGGTTTATTTTCGAGATTGGAAAAAAACCAATCTCTTTAAGTCATAGCATGTCCTATGAGAACAACTTTCCAAAAATCTGTTCATTTGTGACAGGTTCATTTGCGAGATTCGAAAAACGTATATAATTTTATTTATTTTTTTAATAAAGAAATTTTCCGGAGAGGTTTTCTATATGTTCATGAATTTAGTAGGAGTATTATATTTTAATCAGTTATACCATTTTTAGTATTATAATTTCTAGTTGTTTTAAATGTATTTTCAATGTACTTTTAAATATAAATATCAATATATTTCATGATTCTCAAAATACTTACAATTTTATATTGCTAAAATTGTTTTCGAGTATAAAAAATTCTGCATCATGTAACTGCAAAAATCATTTTCTGGATCTGGTAATTGCAACAATAGGAAGAGATATCGTTCCATGCTCCTAACCTTTTTGCTTGATCTTTTCGTTTAAAGAACAATTTCCAGCTTGAATATATTCAGAGAGATATCATCTGCCAGATGATTATCAACTGTTAGAGATATCATCTGCCAGATGATCTCAAAACCCTTCGTTTCAGGTTTTTATCAACTAGCCATACAACTAATGTATATTCAATGTGATGTATATCTTCTCATATGATTTCTCACTCTGATCCATATGAGAAGATCCCGCTTATGAGCATATAAACCACCAGCTAATGAGTATGAGATGCTGAAATTTAGTGTTGAGAGAACGGTTGTTCGACATCAAGATCTATATGAATATAAAGAAAGTCGCCGCACTGTTTGAGTCGGGAAGTTAGAAGAATCTGGTCTTCGGAGGCAATAGAAATTGTGATTGAAGATCACATCGCGCACCATAAGTCGCTGCACTGTTTGACTCGGGAACTTAGAAGAATCTGGTCTTCGGAGGCAACAAAAATTGGGATTGAAGACCACATCGTGCACCATTTCCATTGGGATGGCTTCATAAGGGCTCCAGACAATATAAAACAATGAATCTAAAAATATCTAACCATTGAAATAAATGGATATAAAAAACATTTAATTAAAAATGAATTACAAAATCATTGATTAACTCATGTTAATTCATATTGAATGGAACCACCAACCTCCTGTTTGTGAAGTAGATGCTCTTCCATTCAGCTAGCACACTTAAAAAAATTATGTGAAGAGTTATGTCAATCCTCAAAATTACATTTATAGTCATTGATTTTAAATTAAAGAAAAGAGTTAAAAGATAAAAATTAAAAACTACTAACAAACCCAAACACCAAACCAAGTGAAGAGTTATGACAATCCTTAAAATTACATTTATAGTAGTTGATTTTAAATTAAGGAAAAAGGATAAAAATAGTCGTTGATTTTAAATTAAAGAAAAAGGATAAAAATTAAAAACTACCAACAAACCCAAAAACCAAACCCAAATAGCTTGTGGAAACTCTGAAATTTGTGACCAAGGCACTGGTGTCTTTGCACACCCTTTCATTTATGCACAGGTATCTCAGGTGCGATAAGTGATGAAAAACGTTGAATCAGATGAGTGGTTTATAATAGATTTTGAGGATGCTATTGATGCACCTCAGATTTACCCTCATAATCTTCGTGGCTTGAACCATGCTCCTGAGATGTCTAGGGGTGTTCATTGGGTTAAAGTTGATGTGTGGAGCACTTACCAGAAAAAGTGGGCTGAATGTGTCTGAGGTGTTGAGGAATTTACAGAATAGATGCTTGGAACAAGACCCAAATCAGAGGCCTTCTGCTGCAGATTGCTATCATCACCTTCTTCAGTTGCAGTCTTCCCTCCCTAATTAATGAGGTTAGACATTGCCAACCATGGTCAATTCTCAATCCTATGTATCCTATTATTACTATTCATAGGATCTAGAATCACATGATTATTGAATGTTGTATTATAAGAAAAGTTGATATATCTAACGAAGAACTTGTTTCATATTGTACACAAGGAAGACACCCCTTCCTAGAATGCCATTAGTTCATAATGGCGATCTCATGTAAATAGGTTTCACTGTTCATAACATTAAGCTGCGTATAATAGCCTTGATAATAGATTCTAATGGAAATAAGCATATTTCCATGTTGTTCCCTAATAGGGGGATTTTTAAAGATAGATGTTTTGATGTGTAGCTTTGATATAATTCGATTTTTAATTCAATGAACTGCATGCTTGTTCTGTTAAAATAGAAATGATGTGTTTGATAGTTTGGTCAATGCCATGCTAGAGAATTTGAAACAACAACTCTCTCCCTTTTTTTCATTCAAATAAATTATATATAAAGAAATCTTTATTTTTTATGGTTTGTGGTGAATGGCAGATGATATTTAATGCGTGAATGTTAAAGAACCTGTAGTGAAAGGCAAAGCACAAAGAAGGGCATACGATATTTAATGCTCAGTGTATCAAACAATAATGAATGTTAAAGACCCTATAGTGAAAGGTAAAGCACAAAAAATAATTGAGGAGTCAATTGTCCATAATACCCAAGTGAAATTTACCCATGTAGAAGGCCCCACATAGTTGGACATCATATAATAACTGAAAAAAATAATAACCTAAATGACCTAATACAAACATCCCATGTAAGACTAGTGATAGAACAACCCAGAGTGCACTAGGACATTTTCAATTCATCTGGACACCAATTTTTGCAGTCTCATGAAAGAAAAAAAAATTACAGTTGGCCCCCATTTCTAACATTCAACACAACTAGATATGAATAGCCAAAAGAGAGCAACTCAATGCACCCTTTAAAAATTTCACTTTGTTTTCCATTTTTCTGCATTATATCATATAGACATGTTATGCTCAATTGAAAAAATGATTCATGACCACCACCACAGCAAAATCTCACTGTTTCAATCCACTCCAAACTTATTTCATCAACTACACAGGTTTACACACACATGCATCTTATGATACAAGAGGAAAAGGCTCTGCTAGGTACTCGAAACTTTAGATTCAATCTCAAAGAGAAAAAGTAGAAGGAAAATATAGAATCCAGAGCTGCAACATCACTATATATGTGGGGAAAGGGAAAACAAAAGTGATACAATGAATCTAGTTCCTCCTCAATGTGAATGAAACTATGAAATGACAAATATGTAATGTAGGAATACTATAATTGTCATCTGGAATCCAACTTAAACTCTATCCACTAATTCATCCAAGAAAACTTTCCAACAAGTAATAAAAAGTGAATGTAAGAATAAACCAACTGTCAAGAACCATATAGGTAAGGTAGGTCTACCCTTCCCTAAGGGAATGTGTTGAATAGAATTGTGACCTATTTCCATTAGGTCCAGCAATGTTGTTAGATCCTTTGGGGGCAGTGACTAGGCCGAGAGTACCCCAGGTCACCCGGTCATTATGAACCTAATGCTAAATAGGCAGACTATAACTCATCAATAATTGTCACAAAAAATGTTACATTTGTTGAACCCCGAGCTTTACCGACTCATGACCAAACAATAAATGGATATGGAAAAAAAACTGAAATAACTAATTTGAGGATGTTCCAGTTTCAATTTTCCATTGAAACAGTTTCCCCGACACTGTTGGAAAAACAATATATGTAAACCAATCAAAATGTCCATATTCAAGATACTGAAATAATATGAAGATGAAGTGTGCATTTACTAGAAGAACTGCTCTTTTCCTTAAACCTACTCTTAAGGGCAATAACAAATCATTCTCAAGCAACACACGGACAAGAAAAAATCCAATCAATCCACAGATGCAACAATAAAAAAAAAAATAAGACATAGAGAAAGGAATGGGCAAAATGTTTTCAAAAAAGACAAGAAAAAACCAATTTAAAAATAAATAAATAAAATAAAATAACACCCAAAAAACAGTTTTCAAAGTGCATTGGAACTTACGCTCTCAAGCTCATCCTAGATTTCTTGTAGCTTTTCAACGGAGAGAACAAGCTCACCGTCTATGTGCTCTTTCTCTTCCCCTTTTGATCTCTTGGACTTGTCCTTCCTGCCCAATCCTTCTGACCCAAATGTCCTAAAAATCCAATAGATTCAAATGCACAGGCAGAGAGGGAATGGTCCTAGCATTCATTATTACCTCCAAAAATGTTGCACACACCATCATGCTGTCCTCAATGAAGAAAATTTCCAAAGCTTAAAATTTAGATCCTAGCATTCATTATTACCTCCAGAAATTTTGCATGCTCCATCTTCCATCCTCGGTGAAGAAAACTTCAAATGAAATATTATCATCAAAATACCAAATAGGTTGTTGATTATTTTTTACTTCCACCTACAAAAGAGCGTTTGCTAGTCCATGAAATATGTTTTGAAATAGTACCATAGGTAGTAGTGTGTGCCGAGGTACATGCTACAATCATCGCACCTAATTTACCAGTAACGAAACTTAGAAAAAGGACTCAAAATACATGTGCATCTACATCCTATTAAACTAGTAATATTTATAGTAAATAGAACTAATATCTCAACTATTTTCACATTTTATGAACTGCAGCTGTAGAGGTCTAGCAGCTGCAAGACCAAAAGAGTTATTCTAAAGCTTCAAGCTGTAAAAAATTTGACCATCATGCCATATAAGTTTCCCATTGATCTGAAGGCCTTGACATACTCATGATGGAAGTAAAACAGGTAATGGAGGCCTACACAAATCATTAACCAAGTATCACAAGTTGCTTTAATCATGTTGACGCTTGTCATAGTAAATGAAATTCACATCTAATAATAATAAATCCAATATTTTCCATTTGTTATTTACAAAATGAAATTGAATTGACTATCTAATACACACCTAGAGCCTACTGCTCACTAATCTCTAGGGACAAGTGCATTGCCTAAACCTTTCAAATAACCAAGAAGATCTAGGATAGGAGGTGGAGTTGCTGCTATGGGTATTTCTTTTGATTGAACATTGGGACCTTTGGCAGGTGAAACATTGATTTCTGTCTCAGTGGCTGATAATTCTTCATATGGAAGGTAACATTTTACTTGCAAGTTTGGAGGTAACAAGGTACTTTGGGAGGTAACAAGGTACAAGGGACATATGGAAAGACATATGGGAGGTAAATTGTACAAGCATAAAAAGTGCTTAGAAGAATATATGTGTGCTCACTTCTCACCAACATGAAGGAAATACTTAATTTCAAAAATAAATTCTTTAATTATCTCTATACCTATTACTTGACAATTCAGATAGAAGTGTTGAGCATGACAACTACCAAAAAAACAGATTATTATTAGACATATTGGAAGAAAACTCCTTGAACTAACCATAAAATATAATAATTATACTAGAATAACCTATACAAATGCAAACATCTCAGACAATGATATATGAACTTAAGCCTTTTCATTGAAATAACTTACCACTTTTCTGGTATCCATTTTAGAATCCAAACTAAATCCCAAAACATAGAAGATTGGCCATTCTTGAACCTCTTTCCTTCGCATTCTCTAGCTCAAAATGGTAAGCCACATGCTTGTGTTCATAGGGCATAATAGAAATGGCAACCAACAATCCAGATGATGCCATCAGCTGCAAATCCTTCTATTCTAAGTATTTATTGTAGCTTTTTATGAGGATATAGAGCTTGTACCATGCATAAGCTTGATATAAATGACTTCCTAATATCTAAAATATCTTTGTTAACTTCGAATAGTAAATTGTCGTCATTTGAGGTTTAGGAATCTTCTTGACCATATGCAAGGCCATGAATATCTTCTATACAGTGAAAAGCTTCCTACAAATCATATGCCATTAATCATAAGAAATAGTATAAGGCAAAAATATATGAAAAATAAAAATAATTTAGCTCACATATTTTACAATAGGTTCATGAAATTTCATTCAACCCAAAGCTTCCTCTACAATAGGGTATTCTCCAATAATTAATTCCTACAAGATCAAACTATATCAACCTTCCCATCTAGACAAATATAATCCTATATCTAATTCAATAGATAACATTAAGGATTTATGGCCCCCATTCGATAATGATACCTACTTAAAGGTGCGCCAAAAATATTCTCAACATGACATTATAACTATTTACATAATGGGCAATATGGGGAAACTCCAAACCAAAGATAAATGGTTTCTACAATATGATTTTTCTACACATTTCGCTCATCCCATTTCACATTTCCCTCATCCCATTTCACAATGGTAGCCAACAATCCAGATGATGCCATCAGCTGCAAATCCTTCTATGCTAAGTATTTATTGTATCTTTTCTAGAGGATATAGAGTTTGTACCATGCATAAGCATGATACAAATGACTTTCTAATATCCAAAATATCTTTGTTAACTTTGAATCATTGATACAAATGACTTTTTAATATCCAAAATATCTTTGTTAACTTTGAATAGAAGATTGTCGTCATTTAAGGTTTGGGAATCTTCTTGACCATACACAAGGCCATGAATATCTTCTATAGAGTGAAGATCTTCCTACATATCATATGCCATCCATCATAAGAAATAGTATAAGGCAAAGATATATAAAAAATAAAAAATTTATCTCATAGATTCTACAATAGGTTCATGAAATTTCATTCAACCCAAATCTTCCTCTAAAATACGGTATTCTCCAATAAGTAATTCCTACAAGGTCAAACTATATCAACCTTCCCATCTAGACAAATATAATCCTATATCTAATTCAATGGATCACATTTTATATTTCTAGCCCCCATTCAATAATGATACCTTCTAAAAGGTGTGAGAAAAATCTATTCAACATGAAATTATAACTATTTGCATCATGGGCAATATGGATAAACTCCCAATCAAAGATAAATGTGTTGTGCCTTTTTCCTAGAATAATTTATTAGCATACCCTTTTTAGTTGAGAGAAGATCCTTTGGATAGTGGGATACAATCCTTAGTTCTTGTGAGGGCATCCAAAAATCAGCCTTGGATGATTGACTGCTAGCGTCTTTACAGCAGTTTTTGCTCACTGACTTGATACTTGTCTGAGGGGAGTTTTCCTCGAGGGTCTTTTGCGCAACACTTTGCCTTAAGGTAAAAGTGTGTATACAATGTTGTATGCAATCTTGATCTTCCATATTATAAATACAAGAAGATAGAGATCCACCAGTTGAATATGCAATAAGTGTGAAATCAGACAACTCAAATTCTTCACACTTTGTGTTTTCATTGAAGTTGGTTGATGTTGCCTGTTCTTCATCAGAATTTTTCCATATTTGTCCATACTACTGTATTTTCGTTTTCTACAGTACAAGCTTCATCCACACTACCCCTTGAATGAGATTTCTCCACGTTCATTTCTTCAACCTTATCCTCATTATACATCATAGTGGACAATCATCATTCTAGTACAGAACAACCTCTGGATATTATTGGTGGATAATTATAGTTAATGGGCTCTCATGCAATGATTCCTAATACCAATGGAGCAACATATAATTTGAATCACTTAAGTAATGAATCTCAATTTAACAACATTATAATATAATTACATTGTACATAAATACACATCAAGAATGCTTTACCTTGTAGATTTCAACACCCATGTATTCAATGGATTTATGGGAATGAAGGGAAATTGGAAAGCCAATGATCTCCTACAGTTATGTATGGCCTTGTCTAGTACCTATGGTCTCTTAGACAACGAAGATTGAGCTCAAACTCACCCCAAAAAATGAAAATAATGCTCAACGGAGAGGGAAAAGACTCTAGTAAGTAGAAATCCACCCAACAACGCTTAAGAACACCCCAGGTAAGGAGAGAGAAATTCTTAATAGTAGTACGGAAACCAAATTAGAAACTCCTTTAGGAAGTGCAGTAGCTCCAGGACTGTGGCAGTTTATTTCTCACTCAACAATAAAGTGGATTATGAGTAACTCAGAGTTGATGCATTTCATAGAGTATCAATCAATAAAGAGTTTATGAATGACACTAATAGAAATTCAATGGAGAGTTATTTATTTCAGTCATGAGCACAAAGACTGGGAGCAATATACTATAATAAAGGAGTAAGAATGATGATAACTCATACGACATAAGTTTATTATATCTTAGCAACATATATTAGATGAGAGCCTAGCAAATTGCCTTTATTGTCAAAAGAGAGGTGTCCATGTGCAAATTAATCGTCACTCCATGTGAGATAATTCCAGGATAGCTACTATGGGAAAATAAAGGAATTGGTCATGGCAGTTAAACACTAAATTGAGCTAGTTTCAGTGTTGTCCAATTAGGGCTATTGCATCTTTTCACAGACAAAGATTGCATGACATTTCAACATTACAAGGCAACAATCTAGGGATAGTCACTCTTTGTTTAGATAAGTCAAAGCTCATGGAGATTGATATCTAAGCATTTTAGCCTATATTTGACCTCTTTTGGGTAGCAACCAAGAAAGTGAAAAATATCGAAGTCTGTAATCCAACAGGAGAAGAAAAACTGAGTATAGAAATAAGTCTACAATACTTGAAGAAACTAAAGCATGTGACTAAGCAAAATCTCAATCTAAAGCTATCTAGTTGCAACAGGATCTGAATATTTGTTGTAAAGAGTCAAGGGTTTGCCATACTAGCCGAAGATCAGTAATAGAAGGAAAAGAGTCTGTAATTGGAAGTCGGCATATTATAATAAGAGACTAAACCTGCAATAAGGATAGAAATTCAAAAGCTTCTTTTGACTTTGGCTAGGCAAAGATTCAACTATTGACCTTGACTTAAAGAGGAGGGTTGACTTGGAGGGACTTTTTGGCCTTGTGTTGGATATCGCATTTTGAATAAATTCAATAAGAGGAGGATTGTTGGGTTTTCCGCTGTTGAGGGGTTTCTCCCTAGCTTGAAAGCCTAAATCTCTGTGTCTCATACTTCTTTGTGTTCTTGGAAGAACAGTTTGTGTAATTACTTGATGAAAGAGAAATATTAACTAACAAAGAAAAGAATACTTATATAGGAGTTTACCTCCAACTATGAAGGAATACAATGATGACATAAAACTTGTAAATCTTAAACCTGGCTAGGCCACTGCACCTCTGAAAGCTTGACTCATTAAGCCATAAACTAGAAACATTACGTGGAACTCCAAAAGAAAAAAAATAAGAATGAATTATCAAAATGAATAGAGACAGACAGGAATTCGAGAATCAAGGGCCTTTATACTTTACATCTAAAAATCTATTGTATTATGAATATTGAGGTCACAATTATTCATTTATATTTCACTATTGTAAGAAATGATGATCATATTTTATATATTTTGTCTAGTAAGGCCTGTACTTCGTCATTGCTAGCTCTAACCAATGTTTCATGTTCCCATTGTAATGAACAACAACTGCATTGTCAATCTCTGAACAATCCAAGCTAGGATTATCTCCTAAACCCAGCACATGCCAAGACTTGTCCAAAGGATGGGTCAAGGCATGAAGCATTCAATCTAGGGGGTAGTGATCCAAGCTTCCACAACACTATCCTCATTCTAACATAGAATAAAATAAAAACTTAGAAATCGAACAAAGAAAAATCCATTAAGTTTTGTAGCTAATTACTTCAGATTTACTTCAAATACTTTAAAGTAAGCATCATAAGAATTAACATAAATAAACCACACTGCATACTTACTGTGTTCTATCACTTGTGATATATTCCAGTTATATCTTGTTTCTCCCATTCTTTGAGATCAAACACATTCATCCCATATGCCCAACCACAAGCATTAGGATTAAAGTGCCTGGCTATGTGTGGATTGGAAAAGTTAAGGTATTTGTCAAACAGGCGAAAGCTTTCTCCACAAGTTTCCACTAAACCATTAACCTTTCCATGAAGATCTACTGACCACAAGGGCATCAAATCTTTCTACACTACAATATAATCTTCTAAGAAAAGGATCTTGTCCATTTCTAGATAAACTTGTTGAAGATAGAAACAAAGATGATTTAGCATGGATAAATATTTTGGATTTATATATTTTAAATTGGAGGAATGTGCTGAGAGTGTAGTCTAGTGATATGTCTTGAAACAATACTCTTTCATAGTTGTGCATTCAAGTTGGTGAAGCACAACGCAATATGAGGAATTGAGCCATTTAAAATCATCAATGTTTTCTACATGTATCGCAACTTTCCCTGGGGGATTAAGTAAAAACCACATTTTCATAGCCCCAAAATTTAATTTCTCTGTGACGAGATGAGATACATGTTTCTCAGATTCCTGCAAACACATGTAAATCACCTACAGTGAGATCCAAATATTAAATGTAAAATGCAGAAAAACTGTTGGACTTCCAAACCTTAGAGTAAATTAAATTAATAACACTTCACCTTAGCGTTAATGACAGTTGAGTTCAGAACCACAGATGTAGCCAATACATTGTTAGAAAATAATGCATAGTGATAAAGAGTCGAATCCTCCAACTTGTCCTTTTTAGGAAAATATCACTTTTCAAGAGGAAGAAAGTAATAATCTATGGTCAATCACATGGACAGATAGTGCAGGCCCTTGGGAACAAACTTTATTGTCACCTAACTTAAGAATTTACTTTGCTTTTTCAAGGTCCTTAATTGCTCGTCTGCATATTGAAGCATGGCTTGCAACTTCCTTGTTAATGTTACTTCATAGGCATAAAATTGTTCTCTAGCCTTGGATAGCACATGACCAATAGCCTTGATCTTCGCAGGTGCACTGAAACATTCATATCAATTATCGGCCATGAAAAAGAGAATGAAAAGTAGAAAGACTGACACATAGACTTCAACGTTAAAAGAAACAAAGGATATGAAAACCAAATGCAAATGGAAGCACTTACTACTCTTGATTTAGAAGCAGCGAATGTGAAAATCCAGGGGTTAGTGTTCCAAGCTTCTACAACACTCTATCCTCATTCTGACGTGCAATAAAAGAGAAACTTAGAAATCGAACAAAGAAAAAACCAATAAGGTTTCTAGCTAATTACTTCAGATTTACTTCAAATACTTTAAAGTAAGCATCACAGGAATTAACATAAATAATACACACTTACCATATTCTTCCACTTGTCATATCTTCCAGTTATATATTGTTTCTTCCATTCTTTGAGATCAAATACATTCATCCGATATGCTCAACCACAAGCATTAGGATCAAAGTGCCTGTCTATGTGTGGATTGGAAAAATTAAGGTATTTGTCAAAACGGTGAAAGCCTTTTGCACAAGTTTCCACTGGACCATTAACCTTTCCATGAAGATCTACTGACCACAAGGGCATCAAATCTTTTTGCTCCACAATATCATCATCCCAGAAAATGATCTTGTCCAGTTTGGGATAAACTTGTGGAAGATAGAAACAAAGATGATTTAGCATGGATAAATATTTTGGATTTCTATATTTCAAATTGGAGGAACCTACTGAGAGTGTAGTCGGGTGATTTTCCTTGAAATAATACTCTTTCATAGCTGCAGATTCAAGTTGGTGAATAATAGGACAATAGGAGGAATTGAGCCATTTAAAATCATCAACATTTTCTACATGTATCACATCTTTCCTTTGGCGATTAAGTAAAAACCACATTTCTGTGGCCCCAAAATTTAACTTCTCTGTGACGAGATGAAATACATGTTTCTTAGATTCCTGCAAACATAATTAAATCACCTACAATGAGATCCAAATACGAAATGTAAAATGCAACAAAACTGTTGGACTTCCAAACTTTAGAGTATTTTAAATTAATAACACTTCACCTTAGCATTCATGACAGTTGAATTCACAACCACAGATGCAGCCAATACATTTTCAAAAAATAATGCATAGTGATAAAGAGTCGGATCCTCCAAGTTGTCCTTTTTAGGAAATTCCTCTTTTCAAGGGCAAGCAACTAATAATCCATGGTCAATCGCATGGATAGACAATGCAGGCCGTTGGGAACAATCTTTGTTGCCTGCTGACTTAAAAATGTACTTTTCTTTTTCAAGGTCCTTACTTGCTCATCTACAGACTGAAGCATGGCTTGCAACTTCTTTTTTATTTTCGCACGATCATAAAATTTTTCTATAGCCTTGGATATGACATGACCCATAGCCTTGATCTTCTCAGGTGCACTGAAACATTCATAGCAATTATCAGCGATGAAAAAGAGAATGAAAAGCAGAAATATTGACACAGAGACTGCAACTTTAAAGGAAACAAAGGATATGAACACCAAATGAAAATGGAAGCACTTACTACTCTTGATTTAGAAGCAGCCAATGCGAAAACTATTACCTTTTAGATAGATCAGAATTTGCATTAGCCTCACCCAATGTACATTGGCATTCTTTAATACGAATCATCAATTCATGGTATAAATCAAGATTATTCCTAGCCTGGGAAATTCTTGAATACACCCTAGCCATGATCAGTTGGTCTCACATCAATCTAATAGTGGAGTCAGAATTCATGTTCTCATTCTCCCACCTCCAAATGTTGTATTTTCCTAGTTCAACATAATCTACCTCGGAGTATTTAATTGTTGTGTTTTCAAGTTCAACCCATTTTCCTTCATGTGTTGGATCAACTCTATTGACGTTTTCTCCCTCCTCTTTTGTCTTAATTATTGTAATGAGATCCAAATATGAAATGTAAAATGCAACAAAACTGTTGGACTTCCAAACTTTAGAGTATTTTAAAATAATAACACTTCACCTTAGCATTCATGACAGTTGAATTCAAAACCACAGATGCAGCCAATACATTTCCAGAAAATAATGCATAGTGATAAAGAGTTGGATCCTCCAACTTGTCCTTTTTAGGAAATTTCACTTTTCAAGGGCAAGCAAGTATTAATCCATGGTCAATTGCATGGATAGACAATGCGGGCCATTGGGAAGAATATTTGCTTCCTGCTGACTTAAAAATGTACTTTTATTTTTCAAGGTCCTTACTTGCTCATCTGCAGACTGAAGCATGGCTTGCAACTTCTTTTTTATTGTCGCACGATCATAAAATTGTTCTCTAGCCTTGGATATGACATGACCCATAGCCTTGATCTTCTTAGGTGCACTGAAACATTCATATCAATTATCAGCGATGAAAAAGAGAATGAAAATCAGAAATATTGACAAAGAGACTGCAACTTTAAAAGAAACAAAGGGTATGAACACCAAAGGAAAATGGAAGCACTTACTACTCTTGATTTAGAAGCAGCTTTGAGATAGATCAGAATTTGCATTAGCCTCACACAATGTACATTGGCATTCTTTAATACGAAGCATCAATTCAAGGTATAAATCAAGATTATGTCTAGCCTGGGAAATGCTTGAATACACCCTAGCCATGATCAGTTGGTCTCGCATCAATCTAATAGTGGAGTTAGTATTCTTGTTCTCATTCTTCCACCTCCAAATGTTGTATTTTCCTAGTTCAATAGAATCTACCTCCTTGGAATATTTAATTGTTGTGTTTTCAAGTTCAACTCATTTTCCTTCATCGGTTGGATCAACTCTATTGACCTTTTCTCCCTCCTCTTTTGTCTTAATTATTGTAAGCATTAAACTACTATAAATTAAAGCATACTATGCTAGAATCTAAGAAATATAAAATTTTTCTATTGGAGAAGTAACATACAAAAATTATTTTAGAAAATAATATAACAATTCCCATTTCCATGAGAACAAAAAGTAGCAATCTATTGCACCAAAGAATTTTACCCTTTGCAAAACTTTTGCTGCACTTTCTTCAAGCTGCAAATGGTTTGCATTACAACAAACATTGTCCTGAGAGTTTGAATAGAAATTACCTTATAGTAGGCTACCAACAGCACAGATCAGTTAACAAGGGAAAATCAAAACTTACCGTCAAGAGCATTCTCTTTGACGTCTTGATGTTCACTTCCTGTGTCATCCTCTTGAAACCTCATAAGAATTTCTTCATCATTGCAAGATTTTTTTGCACCTCGTCATTCATTTTACCCCCCTCAGAATTTTCCTCACCTTCTTCATTAAAGATCACAAAATATTTTCGCAAATGTAACTTTTCTGAGTTGTCTCCGGAAGTTGGTTACCTCTGCTTGATGTACACCGTTAGAAACAAAGAAGCACCCCTGCCAAGTTTTCACTTCGTGCTTAATAGGACCCTACTCAACTACATAGATCATCATCACATAGGTTTCCTTACATGTTCAATAGGGAAAATAACCAAAATCTTCACCAATCGTACCTCAGAGTTAGTAATATCCCTTTGTTTTACTTTTGAGGGATTTTCTAATACCCATGAGGAAGATAAATCATTTCGTGCAACAATATTTAAGTTTAGAGTTCCTGAGTCTTTTGTGTTAACTATTATGACATCAATCACCTGCCCAGTAAATAAAATTTATTTTCAATTCTCTTCTCAATAGGGGAGAAAGAAAATTTAAGATATCCAAATGGAATAGGTTTCTTATACTTGCCTCCTTTGGGAAGAGAGGGTCAATGCTCTCTGTTAAACTCTACTTTCTCTAGTCATCTGCATGTTCCTGTGAACCCCATAGATAAATACATAAGAGTGATTTTAAACATATGACAAAACTCCAATATCCTCAATAATTCCTCTCTATTTCAATCCACTGAGGTCGATTAAATTTGAGTTTAGTGACACTATTTATTTTCTGGGATTAGACTAACATAAGTGCAAGTGCATTGCCCAGATCTGAAAAAGAACAAAATGGCCATAGAAAAATCGAATTGGTTTTCAAGATGTGGAAAGAGAATACCATTCTAACAGATCCATCTCCTCAGAAGTTGTACCTTGCTACTTTAAATGACAAAAAACGCATAAAAGGTTAGGTAGAAAGACTTGATGGACAAGAATATCTATAAAAATACTGAAACGCTAAAAAGGGGGTTGCTTCTCTATCATGTCTATGCTAAGATCAAGATTTCATTACACATCAATAATAAAATGGTGTGTATAATATCTATCATTTGTTTTAGCCAATGTGCTCTGAACAATGTGGGAACAATGTGCAGATGATATGTATAGCATAAAGTATCCGGTGAACAAGATTGTTGTTCTGAATTGGGTCTAGGTTGGGTCGATCATAACTAGTTTTAGCTTGATTGATGGGAAGTGGATTTAGCTTTCTGGATGGAAAGTGGGTCTGGCTTGGATAATGAGTGGACAGGAAGAATGATTGTTACCCTTCCCACCCAGATTTAATTCCCACAAGATTCAATTCCCATGAGTAAGATGTTGAACTGAACTCTTAACAAATACCAATCTAGGTTATGAAGAATCAAGCGCACTCTTAGTACCATCCTCCTCAGAAAGAGGAGTGCCCAGCGAATTCACCGAGCAGTTGCCTAGCAAAATTACCAGTCATATGCATTTCCCTTTGTTAAAAAAGGGAAAGAGTGTTGTTATTTCTTGCTATCGGGATGAATGGTTTCATTATCTTTGGCAAGGGAAATTACCCTAGGGACAATTGGTAAAAACTTTTCTCTTGCATGAGAGAGGTACAAACATTGAATCTTTCTCCTAGTAGGTATTGTACCATGTTAATGCAGAGATGGAGTTCACAGCTTCACACAGATCAAATGAAAGGAAACCTATAAAGAAAACTCACAAAATGTCCAAAAAAATGCTAGAGGTGCTAAACTTTTGACAGTAAGTGAGGAAAGTAAGTTTGATAACATCTGTGCCTTCAAATCTTGCGAAAAAACTAAAAGGAAAATCAAATTCCAAAGCAGGTCCATGGGGTTTTCGTTCAATGGTTAACTGGGGCTCATGAAGGCAAATCAAATTTCAAAGCAGGTCCATGGCGTCTTGGTTCAATGGTTAACCGGGGGTGGTGATAATTCCCCTCAAAGGCTCAAATCACATAAATACAGTGTTCAGTGGGTTCTCAATGAAAGGGATCTTTTTAAAATAGTATAAGACAACTACACTTCATTTTAATGGAGATCTTACTTGAATGTTATAAGAAGTCTACACTTCATTGTAATACTACCAGATTAAGAATGGGCATGCTTGCCAATAAAGATAAATTAAGCACTGACCCACCCCCAAAAAAGAGACAGAAGAAACCTGACGATGGAGGAGGGCAGGAAGAAGCTTACTAGTGAGGGAGGAGGGTAGGAAGAAGCTTACCAGCGAGGGAGAAGGGAAGGAAGAAGCTTACGAGTTGCAGATGTAGATGCGGAGTGACAAAACCTATCTACCAGAAAAACCAATTGCATGACCACAAAGATAGAAAGGAATCCCACCACAGCTACTCAATGATGAAAAGACGGACCTCCCCATCCTCCATTTCTACCATGCTGGTAGCCCTACCGCCCTCCATTCCACTCACATCCTCTTTTCATAGACATCTTTAGCTCTCAACCCTAACACCACTTTTCTCCTCCTCCTCCTAAACAGATATCGACCAATGAAAACCTTACTCAATCATAATCCTCTACATCAAACCCATATCATGGTTAGCAGAAATGTATGACATTAGTAACAACCAAATAAACCCTTAGATCTCATATATACTTTAGAGCATTTGATAGAAAAATTTACCAAAGGCATTACGAAATGGATAGATCAACTGATTTCATGCAGTTTTGAGAGATAAAGGGATACTGACATGGTAAAATCCTAGATGAAAATGGCCATAGGGGTCAGAAGTAGACAGATCTGAGGGTCTCTATCTCTATTAGTATTTTTTGTTAAAAGACCAAAACATATAATTAAGGGAAACACGTCATTCTGATTCAGATCCCAACATAAATGTTATTATTAATGGGAATCCTCACTAGTCTTGCTCACTATTCATACTCTAAGACATAGAAAGAGGAAGAACAGGTAGGTAGCATTAGTTATATATGACACCCCTCAACTTAATAATTTAACTGAGCAGGTACCGACTTGACATGCCTTGCATTGAGGCATGTAAAGGTAAAGGGAATTCTAGGGGGGGTAATTTGATGCAAAGCAAGGGTGAATTATGTCTCCCTGAATGCACATCATGAGGCTGTGTTTAAGATTCGTGATTCTGAAGTTGTGGGAAGACTAGAGTGTAAGCACAAGAGTGAAGCTAAACATATTGTGATCTAAAATTTAAAATGGTGACTTGTTGATTGATTTCTCATTCAGAATGAAGAGAAAAAATTTGATGATTGGGAGAGAGAAATGATGAGTGTTCTATTGAGTAAAGGAAATACATCATTTTGAGGTCATGGATAGATCTTAATTGTGTGGGATGCTAGTGTTAGTAAAACCTAACTTAAATGCCTTATGACTGCCACATGGATGAGTGTTATACTTACATTATTGATGCACTAACCATAGTGAGTTGGTATAATATTCATGGTTATGGGTGCTTACAAAACTGGGTTTTCATATACCTATGAAGTGAAAGGGAAGCAAGTACCCTTTCTTCAAGATAGGAGTAAGGTTGTAAGCCTTAAACCAACCGACAGAGAAAATTTTTGTTAGAGAATACATTTTATAGATCCTGTGTCCATTAGTATGAATCGGTTTATAAACATAGTCTTGGATTAATGTCAGAGCACTACTAGAGTTGTTTTGATTCTTAGAAAGCATGTTGTATGTTGTCTTCTGCTTCAAATTTTGCACAAGAAATAGTTGGTCCTTTAACAAGACTCGAGTCTGCCAACATCGACTCAAGAAGAGGTTATTAGCATTGAAAACCCTCTTCTTAGATCAATATGTCAATTTTTAATTTACCAGAAACTGGAAATAAAACATACGATGTTATGGAAGCTAAAAGACAGATAACACATGAATCTACAAGTTCTTACCTTTATTGTTGTCATGTTTAGCTTGCCCCACTAGAATGGTATCAAAGCTAAGGTGAGGGAAAGCCCAAGCAAGGAAGAAAGAAATCACAAGAAGTTTTCTGACAATATTAACCTCCTTCCTCTTTAAATATCAGTCATCATGAAGAAATGAAACTCCTACTGCAAAATTCTAGGTTGTAATTCTAGGTTGTAGATTGTTATCGGGAAAACTAGTGTCCATTCAGAGTTGCTAGTCCCACTAAGATGGGTAGCTATCTTAGAAACAAACAAACTAAAGTTACTTGTGTTTTCCTTTATGAGAGATAGATGAGAGAGAAGCAGAGAGTACCAACCTTAGTCTTTCGCTTGGCTCCTTGCTTGTCTCCTACAACCTTTGATAGAGCTTCGCCACTCTTTCCTCACTTGTCCTACTTCAAATAACACCTGTAGATTATGTTGACACCTAATCCTCACGATTGGGTGAATTCATGTAAATAGTTAAATTAGGAATGTGAACAGTCATCAGGAGATGAACTGAGCAGTCACACCCTTTTGTATATAACACTAGCATACCTAATGAAATAAGGAATCAGTTTTACTGCCTATCGGAGTTACTGCCTGACCTGACATGGTATCAGAGCCAACTCCTTTTTTAGCTATTGTGCCTTGTAACTCCCTATTCTGCTCCTCTTCTCTCCATTCAAAAGAGTTGTCCATACTACCATTTTCCCTATCTAATGTCTGTCCCAATTGCTATTTGTGTAGCCTGAACATTTGCCCGCATGAATGACCTGCTCCACGCAGTGCCTGTACGCTTGACTATAATTCGCTATCCATATAATTCAGGTTCTGACATTTTCACTGTAGATATATTTTCGTTGTCCGTTTGCAGCCTAGGTTCTAATTATTCACTGATTGCACAGCTATCATGCTGCCACCTTAGTGGTTGTCACTGCAATTCTTGGTAATTGTACTGGTGCCACTCCAGCATCTTTTGCTGCTTCTCCATGAAGCTCTTCTATTTGATCACTTCACCTGTGCGGTTGTTGCATTTGGCTTCCTCCGAAAATTTCTTGTTCCTGTTCTTGATGGTGGAATAATCCTGGGAGATAGAGTGCACTGTCAATAACAGTGGTAGCTTCTGCTGTGTGGTGTTATATGGGCGAACGAGACTCCTTGGGAAGCTAGTCGCGTAGCACCAAACCGTTCCAAGTCCTGTCAACTGACACTTATTTATTCTGCGGTCCCCGCGCTCTTATGTGCTGCTTCTACCATTAATTACTCACTCAGTCCCTCTTTGTCTCCAGCAAACGACCCTACTCTCACTCTGATTCTGCTTGTTCATTGATTGCACTTGTGTCTTGACCTCATTGTTGCAGGCCTTATTTAGACAGAATTAAGATATATTCGAGGGTTTGGTCCATCAATTATTGATAAGCTACCTCAGAAACTATGTGAAACATATTCACAAGGACCAGTTTCAGATCGGCCTCTGGAAACGAGAGGTTTTGTTGGAGAATGTCAACTGCACTATACGCTCATCGTACTACGTTGTTGCTGCTTTTTTTTTATGGTAAGAAGATGCAAACGTATCTTTGTTGGAACATTGTCCTGGTGAAAGCTGCATATATAGTGAATGTTGCCCGACTTTGTGCATGTAATGAAGTTTTTTGCATTATATTCAAACTGGTCTTTGCTTGATTTGGTACGTTGCTATATGATTTTATCAAACATTCCAAGGATTTGAAGAAAATAAGTTTAGAGAAAATATATTGCATAAATTTGTAGCGTGAGGAAGAGATTTGAAATATTTTGAGAATGCCCTTTTGAGTACAATTTTACTGTATATTGGTAGAAGTATTTTTTTTACAGAATGCATTCAATCATCTCCATGGTAGGAATAGTTCTCATTGGAAAGGAGAACTATCCTGAATGGTCTCGGATGATAAAACACACCCTCATCTTCAATGAGTTGTGGAAAGGAGTTTGTGTCAGAGAAGGAGAAAATGACTCAGTACAGCCTACCTTAGACAAAGAGTTCGTCATTTGGGAAAACAAGAACAGCAAAGCTTATGCATTAATCGCAGCATTTGTAAATGAAGAGGTGAGTTGCCATATTTTGTCATATTCAACTGCCTTTGAAGCCTTACAAAAGCTGAAAGAACTCTATGACTCACATTCTACACTTGAAGTTGTTCAACTCATGATTTAACTCTTCACTCTTGAACTGCAAAATAATGATCCTCTTGCTCTTGCATCTGCGGTAAAGTCTATAATGCATGATGTCAAACCCACTAAAGTTGAGCTGGATATCCCTCTTATTGCTTTTCTCAAGGCACTTTATCCTACTTACTCCAATTATCTTGAGTCATTGCAAGAAAATGGAAATCTCAAAGATATAACCTTTGACTCTCTTGTGAAAAAGTTTGCTGAAAGAGAGAAAGCATTCGAAAAGAAGACAGTCCCTGAACCTTTTGAAGAGACTATGTTCCTTGCTCATAAAGAAAAGCATCCTGCTCAAGATTCTACAAGAGGAAGAGGTGGACAAAGAGGAAGAGTAATATATTTCAGAGGCAGGGGGGGTAGACATTCTCAAGGAGAAAAGGCAGATCTGCACTGCATTCACTGCAAAAGAAATGGATCGCATGATGCCTCTACATGCAAGCTACCATGGGACAAAATTGAGCATAAAAGAAACCAACAGAAAGGTACAATTGATGATACAAACAAAGGTAAAGCACCTGAATCTGCTCACTATGTTGAGGCACAATGTAACATTAGAGTAAATGAAGATTTATTTAATGCTTCACTTGCTTCATGGAAAAATTATTGGTTTCTTGATTCAGGAGCAACCTGTCGCATGACTCATAGAAAAGATTTTTTTGAAGATTTCACTAACAATGTTGATGGAGCAGTATACTTTGCAAATTAATAAAAAATCAAGCCATCATGGCTTGGTACAATCAGGCTTAAACTACCCGGTCTTCCAGACTTTCTTCTAGATCATGTTCTATATCTCCCATAGCTCAAGAGAAACTTGTTGTCCTTGGTCCACATTCGCCAGCAAGGTCACTCCATTCATGTGTTTGATGGAAAGCTTGAGGTAAGAAAAGCATCTGACCACTCACTTGTCATGAGGGGAATAGAAGAAGAAAGACTTCTCAAACTGCAAGGAACCTCTGCTCATGCACAACATTTCTCATATATTTCTCATCATGAAGAAGGTACATTTCCATCAATTTTACTATGGCATGCTAGATTTGGACATTTAAACTATGAAAGTCTCCTCTTATTGAAGAAAAATGGTGTTGCTGGTTTGCCTACAATTCCCAGAAAACTTAAGCAATGTGATGCTTTCATTCTAGGAAAGCATAGCAAACAGTCTTTTCATGATTCACATTCAAGAGCACATAGGAAGCTTGAACTTATTCATTTAGATTTATGTGGTCCAATGCCTGTTCCTTCTGCAAATGGAAATAAATATATCATGACAGTTATTGATGACTACACCAGAATGTGTTGCATTTATTTATTGAAGAATAAATCTGATGCTTTTCAAACATTCAAGAATTTTCATAAATGGATTGAAAATGATGCACAATCTCATATTGGGTCTATTCGCACTGATAATGGAAAATAATATACATCAAATGAATTTGACAACTATCTTCGCCAACATGGGATCAAACATCAAACAATTGTGTCTTATAATCCCCAATAGAATGGTTTAGCTGAAAGAATGAATAGAACAATGTTGAATATGGTACGATCCATGCTTTTCTTCAAAAATGTAAAGATAATGTTTTGGGCTGATGCTATTCTATGTGCTGCATATATAAAGAATAGATGTCCATCTAATGCTATAAGAAACAAGACTTCTTATGAATTGTGGTATGGACATGTTCCTTCGGTAAAACATCTTAGGGTCGTTGGTTCCACCTATTATGCTTTGATACCAAAGGTACATAGAAACAAACTTGGTGCTAGAATTCGTAAGTGTATCTTCCTGGGGTATTCAAACACCTCCAAAGCAAATCGCCTCTATGATGAAGTAAATAAAAAGTTTGTTATATCTAGAGATGTAATTTTTCTTGAATCATCCAAATCTGACAATGTTGTTGAGCGACAACTTGATTGCTTGGATAGATTCGCAAAAACAAAATCATTTCAAGAATTTGATAATTAGATTCCACATCTTGAAGGGGGGATTCCTATTCTAGATCAACATGTGGAATCTTCTTCTGAATAACACTCTCCTCCGAATGAAACTCCAACAACGGATGATGCTTTAAGTGATGTAATTGATAGAATTGGGAGACTCAATCTTGATTCAATCCCAACTCAATCAACAGAGCAGCCTGGACCATCTCAGAAAGGTCCCCCAAAGTGGCTGATGAAGACACTTGAAAGTGTTCATCCTGATGAAATTGGAAAAACAGGAACCAAAGATTCAAACCGACAAAATGGAGGTGATGTAAATGACTCTAATTCACCTGTTGATATGGATGTTTCTTATGATTGTGAATTGAACTTGTCTACAGATTTTGAACCAACTTCCTTCAAATAAGCTGCTTCTCATGATGAATGAAAGAAGCAATGCAAAAGGAGTATGATGCCCTCATAAAGAACAACACTTGGAAGTTGGTTGATCCTCCATTAGGAACTAAACCAAATGGCTGCAAGTGGCTCTACAAGGACAAGTATAAAGTTGATGGCTCACTTGACAAGCTCAAAGCTAGGCTTGTGGCAAAAGGTTTTGCACAGAAGGAAGGGGTCGATTATGAGGAGACTTTTGGCCCCACAACAAAATGGGCTACCATTCATACACTCTTTGCCCTAGCAACTTAGAACGGTTGGAAAGTCCATCAAATGGATGTAAAAACTGCCTTCTTGAATGGAGATCTAAAAGAGAATGTTTTTATGTCCCAGCCTGAAAAATTTACTGTGAAAGGAAATGAACATAAAGTATGCAAACTTGTGAAGTCCTTGTATGGCCTCAAACAAGCACCGTGAGCCTAGTATGAAAAACTAACTGAGCATCTTCTAAAACTCAATTTGAAACATTATGATCTTGATGATGCAACTTTATTTGTCAAGAAAGTTGGCAAAACAGTTGTATATCTTGTGGTATATGTAGATGATATTTTGATGACAGGGAACAATGAAAGCTACATT
>APFE030785861.1:21906-34955 GCA_000404065.3 Pinus taeda | reverse complement strand
GACAGGGAACAATGAAAGCTACATTGCATCCATAAAGAAGGAATTGGGGAAAAGTTTTGAAATGATTGATTTGGGCTATGTTCATTACTATCTTGGTATTGAAGTAACCCAACATCAGAAGTACATATTTCTTTCTTAAAAGAAGTACATTGGAGATCTGTTGAACATGTTTGGCATGACATACTGCAATCCTCTTACTACTCCAATGAAAGAAAACTTAAAGCTCACATCTATTGAAGGAAAAGAATTTGAAGATGCAACAAAGTATAGACAACTTGTAGGAAGTCTCAACTACCTAATTACTACCAGACTAGACATTTCGTTTGCTGTTGGAATCCTCTTCAGGTTTATGCAAAAGCCTTGTGAGGGACATTGGTCTATTGAAAAAAGAGTTCTAAGGTACTTGAAGAGAACTCAAGACTTTGGACTCAAGTATAGACAGGTGGACGACTTCAGCTTGATTAAATACTCTAATTCAGACTTCGATGGAGACAAAGAAATTGGGGTATCTACTTCAGGATATGCTATGAGTCTTGGATCAGGAGCTGTCTCCTAGAGATCACGTAAAAAATCAGTTCCAACAGATTCCACAAGAGAAGCAAAATACGTGGCAACAACGGAAGCAACAAAAGAAATTTTGTGGCTTAGAAAAATTGTGGAAGATTTGCAGGTAAAACAAGTACAATCAACTCCACTCATGATTGAAAATACCTCTACAATAAAGTTGGCCAAGAACCGAAAGTTCCATGATCGAATGAAGCACATAAATACTAAATATCATTTGATTCGACATCATGTTGAGGCCAAAACAATCCATTTCCGTCGTTGTTCCACTAATGAGAAAATTGCAGACATCTTCACCAAAGCGCTTGGAAGAGAAAAGCTTGAAAGATTGTTATAGCTCCAAATCTCACTCTTGTGGTTTGTGATGCTGCACTCATGGCCTAGGGCAACCCCTCCTTCCAGACTTGGTCCAAAATTTAAAAAACAGTGTTTTATGCCCTATACGCGACATTGCCCTGAGCTAAACGCGTGTATACGTAGGTCTGTGTATACCCAACCCATGTATATGTATTAAAACACTTAAAAAAAAATCTCCTTAATTTCGGGCGGAGATCACGGGTTTCACCTGTTGATTACCTGTTAGTGCCCGTGGCTCAACTGTTCCCAACGAATTCCCAACTACAAAACTACTTTGGGAGAAGTATAAAAGGCTTCAATGGGAAGGGCAAAGGGAGGAGAGAAGAGAGAGAAAGATTATTATGCTGAGATTTCCCTGACCAGGTCTGAAGATCCTAGTGCCTCCTGCACTTCCCCCATTTTACAGGAAACCCTTGTTTCCTTGTGTGTGTTGATGTCTATCTACTACTTGAGATATCATGGAGTAAGTCATGGAAAGAGTTTGTTAAAGGCTTGAGATTGGAAAAATCTGGGATACGGTTCCACTTGGAGCCTGCGAAAGGACGAATCAGGTGAAATTATTCCTTTCTGTACTTTATTTTTTTATAATAAAAGAAACACATGTCTTTGTTCCTGATATAAATATTTTTCATGTTTATGATATTCATGTTATAATTCATATATGAATGGTTGTTTAATTGCATAACTAACTACCTTTCATATAATATGAAGATGGTTTCTTTATGATGTTTAGTCCATATACTGTTGCACTTTCTGGAATTGATTGTTTTGCAGGTTGAAGGAGCAAAAGGAACTCCAAGAAGGGTTTGGACCCTGGAAGGCTCTTCCCAAATGTAGGACTTCAGGTACGCCCCTTATCGTAGAGTTTTCTTACATTAGCATTATGGTTGTATGGAATGTGTGTTTCTCTGTATAGATAACCTCCAGTCTGCTAGGGTATCAACCCAAGACCCTAGGGGAATTTATTCCCTAACAGAATTGGCGACTCCAGTGTGGACAACAGTGTTGTTATTCCTAGTTTGGGTGTATTCAAGCCAATCAGGGCTCAACTATCTGTTTGCTTTCTGTTACTGTCTGGTCTGTTCTTGAATTGCAAATTTGATCAGTTTCTTCATACTGTTTTTTATTTTTCTTGGAACCTTTTATATACACTGTTTTTTCTGATTACAGAGGCGTATATACGCATCTTTCCTTAAGTAAACCTGCGTATACGCATGTTTCCTTAATCTTTATCGCGTATACATGCAGCTGTGTGCAAACACAGTCGTGTATATCTTATTATTTTCAAGATTTTTTAAATCTTTTTGTTTCTGAAGGTCTTCCTGCTGGTCTGATTCAATCCTGAACAACTATTTTTCTGTGACAGTCTTTAGTTTTACAGCAAGTATCTGATTTCAAATTCTCTCTGATTGTGAAAAGGTTGGTCTTATTTGTTTTTCTTGCAAACTTTATCTTTTTTGCTTAAACACGCAAGGTTTCTTGTTAGGAATCTTGGCTGCTCTGTGTCTTCAGGGCAGAAAGGTTGATCTCAATCTTTGTGTCAAGTTTTGTTTTGGTGATTTTTTGGTTTACATGTTGAAACGATATATTTATGACCATCTGCTTTTCTTGCTTTCTGGAAGTTGTTGGTTTACACTTTCTTGAAAGTTGTCTTTTCAATCTTTTGGTCTTTATTGCCAAGCTCTTGTTGCTGCTTGTTGATTGTTAAGATCATTTTGAAACACCTTATTGTTGAGTTCTCACTTGTTTTGTGTTGCAAACTGGCAAAGTGTTTCATTGCCTATTCTTCGATCATAAAGTTTCAATTTTGTTTAGAGCACTTTCGAAAAGTCATTTTGTTTTTCTTTTGAAGGAAACTTATTGAAACTTTGTTTTGCTTTCTTGAACTTTGTTTTGATTTAGTTTTCCTTTTTATGAGTGAAAGTGCATTTTTGTTTGTCTTGAAACTTGCTTTTAGTGTTTGGACAAAATAAGCATCAACAACTTATATTCTATCTAAACATTTTACGTGGAAAATTAAAAGTTGATAAACAAGTAACTTTCATTTCTTGATTTAAGAGTA
Source organism: Pinus taeda (assembly GCA_000404065.3). Classification (NCBI taxonomy): domain Eukaryota; kingdom Viridiplantae; phylum Streptophyta; class Pinopsida; order Pinales; family Pinaceae; genus Pinus; species Pinus taeda. Next base: position 31,972 of record APFE030785861.1, on the reverse strand, counting down.
GTTTTGAGTTTTGCATCAGCATGTACTTGTTGCATTAGGATTAATTTGTGCATCTTTTTAGGCATCCATAGTTTTGTTAACTTTTTTGAGTGTGAATTTTGAGCAAAAGAAAAGAAAAGAAAAATTTGTTGCTTTATTTGAAGTTCCTCTGAACCCTGTAGAAATTTCTTTCATCGAAAAACGAAAACAAGTGCATTTGCATGTAGTTTGGTTTTTATTATTTTATTTTGTATCAAAACACCACTAGTTTCACTTCTGCTTATCCCTTGACTTAAATAACAACCCATTTAAAAATAAGCGCTAATTAAAATATACTAGAACTTTTTATAATTGTCAAGTTAGACATACAAACAAGTTTTAGGATATTTTAGGGCCTTGGATTAGGTGAGTGGAGAGTTAACTCTCTAAGGCCATTTAAACTGTCAAACATAGGAGTCTGAATAGTGAGTGAAAATCTAATAGCGTTAAGAAGACCAGGAAAGCTCTGGATCTGGGAGTTAAGCACGAGGGTTTTTGAAGACAGGGAAGAGAGATACCCCCTCTCCTACTTGTCTGATCTTACCTCACGACTGTTCTGCTTGGATTCTGCAACGAGTTGGTAACCTTAGTTGCTACTCCTAGGGATCTACACAGGTGGCTGCGGAGGGGAATCCCTTGGCACCTGAGGTTGACATTGTATCACTCTCAACGGTACTACTGGAGGGCATCCTTGCGAAGCTTGGGGGCTTGCACCGGCGCAAGCTGTTGTTAGGAGGTCAGCGTAACTTCCTCTGATACCTTCGCTGATAGGACTGAGCTGTCATTATCCCAGACTATCTTCGGAAGGCCCCTTACTTCACTTTCTTGTATTTTGGTGTCCGATCCTAATCACCTGGAGCAGAAATACTTGGAAGTAGTTTGACTGGCTGATATCTTTTAGGGACTTTATAGTGTGTGCTCTGTGCTCTTAGTCGGCCTAGATTTCAATTTTTTGAGTCTTTAGTTAGATCTTAATAAAAAATTCAAAGTGGCTGACTGATCACCTAGACGGTCTCGAAGACTTCATGGTCTTTCACCACCAAGTTTAGAGCCTTCTCCTAGAAGGCGCAGAGGTAATCCTACCGGTGGGTTTCGTCCTGTGGCAGCTGATGCATCGGGGATTGATCCTCCTCTCGGGGGCATTAGTGTTCTAGATAGGCCTGGTACTTCCATAGAACAAGAGAGGAACACTCCATTTCTTTCTCGAGTCCTCTTTCCGGCGGAAGATAGTGTAGAGGTAGAAGAACTCCCAGAGTCGTCAGCGGCTTCGAATTCTCCCCTACCTTCTAGTTATCCAGAAGTATTATGATACATTGGGACTCCGACGCATAGACTGTCAAGTCCAGGTCACATTACGCACTTACCATCGATGACCACTACTGGAAGCATGGCTTCTACTAGAAGTGCTACAACTATGCAAACTCCAACATCAGTAGAAGGGGGAGGAACGATTTCCATCTCCTTTGCTTCTTTGTTTGGGTCTTTTGCTAGCACATCTTTAGTTGGGTCTACCTCCATTCCTTCCACGAGTGGAAATTCCCAAACCAATGCTTTTAGTTCTGGATTCTTCCCATTTGGCACCCATTCATAGGGTATTCCATCAGTTCCGTTTAGTGTCACCACATCCATGATGGGTGGATTGGCTTCATTCCAGGGTTTTCCTTTTGGAAGTGGTCATATACCACATTCCAACCCAACAATTGGATCTATGCCTTTCTCTTCTTTAGGACAAAGTAACAATCCTTTTCAAGGTTGGACTAACCCTGCGGTTAGTGGCATGGGAAGTGGGAATCTGTTTTTCGGCCAACAAGGGAATAGGCCGTACTCCATAGTTAGTTCATTTCAAAGTATTCCTCCTTTAACTTCTGCTTGGAATCCTTATCAAGGGTTATCAACTCTTTATAATCCTTTAGGAGGAAGCTTCGCCGGTTATTGAGGTTTTGCGGCTAGAGTTGTTCAAACTCCAAATTTTTCTGGATCACAAGGCTTGCCTTTTGGTTCAGCTGGTTCTGCTGGATACTTCGAGCAGCCTGGTGCCTTCCAAAATCCAGGCCAATCTTTTCAGAACTTTGGGTGCTCCACCCAGTCTAGGTGGAATCCCCAAGGTCCTCCTAGGCTTTCGTTTCTGGCAACTTTGAACTTGCCAGATCTCACAAAATTAACAAACGATCCAATCAAATACAATCCGGCTTGGCCTCTAGTCCCAACCAAACTCCCTTCAGACATTCCAAAATTCGAAGGGAAGAGTGGTAAAGACCCAGGCAACCATGTAACCACATTCCATTTGTGGTGCTCATCAAAATCCCTTATTGATGACTCGATTAGGTTGAGACTTTTTCAACGCACCTTGACTGGTAATGTGGCTAAATGGTATATAGAGTTGCCAGGGGGTAGCTTTACATCTTTCGCCGACTTAGCTAATATTTTCTTAAATCATTTCCAGTTGCTTGTCCGTTATGATGCCGGAACTGAACTTCTGACCAATTTTCGTCAGGACACGACAACTCACATTTCTGATCATATTAAGAAATGGAGACGGAGAAAGAGGCCCATTAAAGCTGAAATTCCTTCGGAATACAGTCTCGAATGGTTTTTGAATTCTTTACAACCGGAAATCTCTAAGGATGTCTCCATGTTCGGAGTCTATTCTAAGGAGCAAGCTATTTTTAGGGCCCAACAATTAGAATTGATCTACTCTCAGTCTGGGATCCTACAAAAATACTTGCCAGATGCTCCTGGGTCTAAGGTTGATATAGCCAAGTCGAAGCCAGGTCCCCATGCAGATGGTATCGTTGGATCGGTATACACAAATGTAGTGAACTTGTTGAGCCAATTGCAGCAATTGTCTTTGCAAACTGCTCCTAACAACCAAGTCACATCGTCTAACCCTTCGGCTTCCCAACCCTCTTCGATTAATGCCGTCTAATCAGATAACCCTAAAGGAAATCAAAATTCCAATGGGAAAAAGAAAGGACGAGGTAATAAAAAGAACCAGGATGGGAAGGCTAACGCAAATAAATCTGGCAATAATGCTGGTGGTGGTAGAAATGAGTCTAGAAAGAAAGTCAAGTTTATATGCAAGTTGTGCAGTGGAGACCATTTAACTCATCTCTGCCCGAAGATTCAGAACGCGTAATGCTTGTTAGGGTAGCAAGGGGCTTCCAGTTCTCAAGCTGTGTTAACCAACCCTTTTCCCCAAGGGCAGCAATTGCTTGCTGGCGCAAGTTCAAATCCTGGTACCTCCGCTGGGGGCAGCCAGGAAGGGGAGAAATCATCGAATGTTTTCATGATGGGTTCTAATGTCCATGTGGCTACTCGGTCACGTGATTATGGTGAAGAAGAAAATTCCAAGGACAAAATTGCTCCCAGAAATACCGACCTTCATATTGAGCGACCCCCTGTTGAGACTATACCACAAATACCGAAAGGTTCTACTAAATGCGCAACTATTAATCCTAACGCTAGGGCCGCCCAGAATTACTCCATTGTTGAGGATCTAGCTGAAATTCCATGCGCCATGTCTGCTTTAGAGGTTCTCCAGTCATGTCCGGCTCAACGAAGTGGTTTACTTTTGGCTATTGGGGCGGTTGATCTAACTAATTCTTTAGTGCTCACTTTCGACATGTTAAATGTCAAAAAGTGACTCCCTTATTATATGGATTTTCGAATAAAGTCTACATACCGAAAGATTAAAATTTTTCGTACCATTGTTGATGAAGGAGCTTCCACGTGCGTCAGGTCGATGTCATGCTGGAAGGCTATTGGATCACCTTCGACTGTTCCTTCACCTACCCTCATGACTGCATTTGATGGGCATTCTCATCGGCCACATGGGATTATCCCAACCTTTCCCATATGTGTTGGGGGGAAGGTCGTTAATATTTAAGTAGAAGTCATTGATGCTAACCTAGACTACAATCTCCTCTTAGGAAGGAACTGGGTATACGAAATGGACGCCGTTATTTCGACTTTGTTTCGTGTCATTTTCTTTCCTCATGAAGGGAAAATCGTTAAGGTTGATCAATTGGATTATTGTCCAGTCAATCCTCAAGCAATTTTTGACTCTACTGTTCCTTTAGTGGATAACCCTCGTCCACCTACTGAGAATCTAGGAGTTGGGATGTATTCGTCATTGATGGGTACCTTTGATTTTCCCTCTCCTATCGCTAGAATCAATGTCGTTTCATCATCTAAGGAGTCTCCTCGAGAAGAGTTCTTCAGAACTCATTATTTTTCAGACCCTTGGACTTTGCCTTCACCTACGACTAGATTAGCTGAAGGACAAGTTAATGGAATGGAATTCACTATGTCTACAACTGAGCTTAGATATCAGTCTATTGTTAACTCTACGGACGACCATTCTACTCCTTTTTCCGAAGAGGATCTAGATGGTGATGTGGCCCTGGCCTGGGCCCTTGATTCTACCTCCGCCTTAGACTACTTAGATTCAGTTTTACCTTCTGAAGAAGCAATCCTCGAAGTAATGATGGGTATAGATCGACCTTGGGAAGACTTACACCATCGTTCATATTTTCTTCCTCCATTGTAGGAAGTGGAATCTAGGTTCTCCAAGCTCTTTGCTAGTGATGTTTGTACGATATCAAATCCTTTGGCTCTAGCACACTTCCGTGCCGAAGGTAATATGTCGGTGATTTCAAAAACGATATCTATAAACATCTTTAGGGACCCTAACAAGATCGAGAATCTCTTCATCGGAATCGAATGTTCCCATGAAGAAATTCAAGTTTACACCAAAATTTTCAAAGAATTTCGAGATGTATTTGCTTAGTATTATGAAGAAATGCCTGGCATTGATCCTTCTATAGTTAAACATGAGATCAAGATGTATGAAAACGCCAAGCCAGTTCATCAAAGGCTTCGACCGGTTAATCCTAGGAAAGCAGCAGCCATTAAAGTTGAAGTAGAAAAGCTGCTCAAGGGGGGTTTTATATACGCTGTTCCTCTTACTGATTGGGTTTCTAATCCAGTCCCTATGGATAAAAAGTAAGGAACAATCCGAGTGTGCATCGACTTTAGAGACCTAAATAAGTCTTGTTCGAAAGATAATTACCCCATGCCATTCATTGATCAGATTATTGACGAGTGTGCGGGTAATGAGATTTTTTCCTTCATGGACAGTTTTTCAGGTTATAATCAAATTTCTATCCATCCTGATGATCAACATAAGACAACTTTTATATGTCCCTGGGGTACCTTTGCATATAGAAAGATGCCTTTGGGTCTTAAAAACGCTGGAACAACTTTCCAGCAGGCCATGTCATATGCTTTCCACGACATTAAACATATCATTGAAGCATACTTGGACGATCTCGCTGCTCGTTCTCGAAAGAGAACTGATCACCCCAGTCATCTTCGAATGTTTTTTGAGCGATGTCGTTTTTATAAAATCTCGTTGAATCCCAACAAGTGCGTTTTCGCGGTTACGTTCGGTCGGTTGTTAGGGTTCATTGTGTAAAATGAAGGGATTAGGGTCGATCCCTTCAAGGTAGAGGCAATAGTTCAGTTGCCTCCCCCATCCTCAATTCGGAAACTTCAAAGTCTTCAAGGGAAGGCTAATTTCTCAAGACGGTTTATAACGAACTATGCCGAGATCACTAAAGGGTTCATGCGTTTGCTACATGAAGGAGTTCCATTTGTGTGGGACGACTTTGCGCAGCGGTCGTTTGATGCTTTGAAAAAGGCATTAGTCTCTACCCCTCTTTTGAGTCCACCAGATTATGGTAGGGACTTCCTTTTATATCTCACTTTAGCAGAATCAACCATTGGTATGGTTCTCGTTCAGGAAAACGATGCTCTCACAGAGCATGTGATTTATTATTTGAGCCGAGGCTTGATAGGTCTTGAACTTCGATACTCTCCGGTTGAGAAGTTTGTTGAAATTTGGTACCAAAGGACAGGTGGTTCCCTAAGGCTTTGATCTTTGGCCTAGGGAAAAGTGTCCAAAAGAATTTAATTTTTTTCCTAAAGTAACTTTATAATTTTTATAAAGTTAAATCTAATTTAAAAGTGACTTTAAGTGATAAAGTTACTAAAGTCTAATTTTAAAGTGATTTTAATAAAAGTTAATGAAAAGTTAGAAAGGAAAAGTGACTTTGGAAATAAATGACTAAGTGGGTCTTTATTAAAGTGGGGTGAGTTAAAAAACAAAAAGTGAGATTTAAATGAGCATTTAATCTCAGCCCTAGATCTCAATCTATTTCAGCCATTGGATTTAGAGGTTACCCAAAAGTCACTTAAGATTAGATTAAAGGAGGAAAAGGAGGCAAGAGGTCATTCATTCTTTCAGGAGTAGATTGAGAGAAGGAGAGCAAGAGAGCAAGGGAGATTTTTGGACAAGGAGGAGAAGGAGACAACAGCTTGGCACACATTCCAAGGCAGCAATTGAGCAGATTTCTACAGCTGATTCAACATAGAGTGAAAGGCTGATTTTGGCACGCTTTTCTAGAAATCTGTACAGCTGGTTTGCATAGAAATCGAGGAGTGGTTTGTACAAAAATCGAGCAGCAGTTTGCTGTTTTTTTTTTCTGAACGCAAATTGAGGTCCATACAACGCATTAATTGCAGTCCGTACATCACATTTAATGCAGGCCGTACAACAACATTTAAGGCTGAAAGTGGGCACGAAAATCGAGGAGGTTGTACAACATTTATTGCTTTCCTGTTTGCTGTAATTTCCAATTTGCTGTAAGGCACGGGAAGAGAGATAAGTTGTAAATTTGCTTGCTAATTGTTTGCTAAATATTTCTCACTGTAAAAAAATGCATTTTTAGAAATAAAGAAGAGCTCTCGAACTGATTTTCCCCAAGAGTTGTAGGGGGTTTTTCCAGGGTCACATTGACCAAAAATCACTGTGTTCAAATGTGTTAAATGACTGTTTGTTCCTACTGATTTTTTTATTTCTGCATTTTCTAGCATTCTGTAAAATTTGCAGAATTTGTGTTTTCAGCAAAAAATTATTTTTTCAGTTGTTGAATGTATGGATATGGGAAAGGGCATTTAACTATATGGGAGAAATAAGGTGAAATTGAAAACCGAGGTGGGAAATGAGAAATTTCTACATGGTATCAGAGCTTGAGTGCTAAAGTGCAGTTTGGGATAGCAAGGAGGAAAATTACAGGCTGCTGATTTTTCACTCAGAAAATTCCAGCAAGCTGATTTTTCACAAACAACAGTTTTATCTTTATTACAGCAGTGCTATTTTTCAGTTTTAGGACAACAGGATGTCATTGGGATTGAGGGTGGAGGATAGGCTGGATGGGCATACAAATTACAACGTTTGGAAGGAGAGAATGTAGAGTATCTTTGAGGAGGCAGAAGTATGGGATATCATGGTGCATACCACACAGAGCCGTGTTATTGTGCCCACTGATGCTACTCAGTTGGATGAGTATAATAAAAAGAACAACAAGCATAAGAGGCTGAATCTAGATGGAGTCAAAGACCATTGCATACCTCATGTGAGAAGAAAGAGCAATGCCATGAGATGTGGACAGTGTTGTCCAATCTCTACCAGAGTACCAATGAGAACCGGAAAATGGTCTTGAAGGAGAAGTTGAAGAACATTAAGATGGGTAATGATAGTGCAGCTGGATATCTCACAAAGATTACTAATGTGAGAGATGAGTTGGCAGCAATTGGAGAGGCCATTCCACCCACTGAGTTGGTGCGGATTGCAGTGAATGGCCTTCCCCGTTCATGGATGAACTTTGCTGATGGGGTTTGTGCACGTGAGACCCTTCCCACATTTGAAGCAGGCTTCCACAAACAATGGTGGGGGCAAAGGCAAAGGTAAAGGTAAACAGGGTAACACACAGAAGAACTATTCCAAGGTGAAGTGTTGGAATTGTCAAAAGATGGGACACTATGCAGTTGTGTGTCCGGAGAAGAAGAAAAAGAAGGGGAAGAACCAGAGCGTGGCAGCTTCAGCAGAGGTTGAGGACTTTGCAGTTCTTTATGACCGGGAGTTTGGGTTCACTACGTATGAGTCCTCTAATGCAGGATCACCTACCACACAGGTTCAGAGGGAGCATGCTTTTCCCTCGATTAGCGGAGCATCTTCAAGTATCTGGTATGTGGACAGTGGGGTTTCACGTCACATGACAGGAGTCCGTGAGTACTTCTCTGAGCTTTCAGAGAGTGGCACTGATATAGAGGTAGTACTTGGTGATGACAGAATTGTTAGAGCAGTCGGGGTGGGGACACTGACATTTCAGAGGGAGTCCAAACCTCCCTTGAAGGTGACAGATGTTCTTTATGTGCCAGGGATGAGGAAGAACCTCATATCTGTCTCAGCTTTGGAGGATAGAGGGTATGAGGTACTGTTCAGGGGAGGACAGGTGTTGATGTATCCCAGGGGCACTCCCGCTGATTCAGCTAGAGTGATAGGTGTACGCCATGCGGGAGATCACTACAGGTGTGCCAAATTTCAGTACTGATCACTTTGATACTCGCAGAGGATGTGCAAATGGTAGCATTGAGAAATTCAAACCGAGGTTTGTGGCTAAAGGGTTCTCCCAGGTAGAGGGAGTTGATTATGAGGAGACCTTCGCTCCCGTGGCTCGATATACTTCGATTCGCTCCATTATATCGATAGCAGCAGAGATGGGTTGGAAGATCCACCAGATGGATGTGAAGACTGCATTTCTCAATGGCTTCATACAGGAGGAGGTGTACATTCAACAGCCACAGAGCTTTGAGGTGCATGCGAAGGAGTCCCATGTGTGCAAACTAAAGAAGGCCCTTTATGGCCTGAAGCAAGCTCTCAGAGCTTGGTACTCTAGGATAGATACATACTTGCAGGGAATGGGTTTCACAAAGAGTGAGGCAGATCCGAACCTTTACTATATTGTGATAAGTGAGGAGCCTCTCATTCTGGTGTTGTACGTTGATGACTTGATCATTACAGGTGCAGAGAGACTCATAGAGCACTGCAAGAGAGATCTTGCAGCGGAGTTTGAGATGAAGGACATCGGCTTGATGCATTACTTTTTGGGTTTGGAGGTGTGGCAGGAAGAGGGGCATTTCTTCTTGGGGCATGCGAAGTATATTGTGGACATCCTTGGCAGATTCCACATGGAGGATTGTAAACCCATGTCGACACCAATGATCACCAATTGGAAGAAGCTTCATGCTTCGGATTCCGAGTTGGTGGATCCCACATTGTACAGGCAACTGATTGGTTCCTTGATGTATTTGGTCAACACTAGACCAGATATTTGTTTTGCAATCAACACGATGAGTCAATTTATGTGTGAGCCTAGGAAGGTTCACTGGGTGGCTGCAAAACATATTTTGCGGTACTTGCAGGGGACAGTGGATTATGGTCTGGACTACAGGCTGGGGGATGGAGTGAGGTTGGCAGGTTATACTGATTCTGATTGGGCAGGTTGTGCTTCTGGTAGGAATATCACTTCAGGGTGTTGTTTTGGGTTGGGTTCAATAGTAGTGTCATGGTTGAGCCAGAAGCAGCAGTCAATAGCATTGAGTTCAGCGGAAGCAGAGTATATGGCAACCAGTCTAGCTAGTTGTGAGGCCATCTGGATTCGCAAGATGTTGTTTAGCTTATTTGGTCAGCCGTTGAGACCTTCAGTGATTTATTGTGATAATCAGAGTTGCATTAAACTCACGGAGAATCCAGTATTTCATGACAGGTCAAAGCATATCGGGATCAAATATCATTTTATCAGAGACTGCGTTCAGAAAGGAACTGTGAAGCTTGAGTATATTCCCACTGATGAGCAGGTTGCAGATATTCTTACCAAAGCCTTACCACGGGGCAAGCATGACTACTTCAGAGATAAGATGGGTGTGGTGAGGAACACCTTCCTCGGTAAGAGGGAGTGTTGAAATTTGGTACCGGAGGACAGGTGGTTCCCTAAGGCTTTGATCTTTGGCCTAGGGAAAAGTGTCCAAAAGAATTTAATTTTTCTCTTAAAGTGACTCTATAATTTTATAAAGTCAAATCTAATTGAAAAGTGACTTTAAGTGATAAAGTTACTAAAGTCTAATTTTAAAGTGACTTTAATAA
>APFE030785858.1:43543-83241 GCA_000404065.3 Pinus taeda | reverse complement strand
TTCAACATTTGCAAATCAATACTTTATTTAGGGAAACTGTGTTTTTTAAACATCAAGGGAAAGGACAATGAAAATCTTTATGATGTAGGGGAGGATGCCATGGGCATAGGAGGATAGGGCAGCATCACTTATGTGCAAAAAAAACAGGTAGCTCGTTTCATTTTGTTTTTGCATGCCTTTCATAAGCATACTCTGTTTTTCACATGTAAAAATGGCCATTTAATGCTGATGGAAAACAGGGGTTTTGGGTATTTGATTACAAGGGGAAGGGAAGGGTTGCTGTGATTATTTTGCAATGGAGGGGAGAGGGATTGTATCAAGGGAATTAGGGGAATGAGGGAGAATGAAACTTACTAACCAAGTCTGCCAACCAATTTTCACAACAGCAGTCTTTCAATAGCGCTGGCAGCTTCATAATTGCATTTATCATGAGTGTATTAGGGTTTCATTTCATGTTTTGACAATAGGGAAGGAGATTCAATTGCATAGGGAGTTTGAAAATGGGATAGGCAATTGAATTAGGTTTTTCATGAGGGGAATGGGTAGGAAAACAGAGTTTAGGAAAAGGGAGATGATACCATGTTAAGTGACAAACCCTAGCATAACAAATTGACAAACCCTAGCACAACAAAACTGCTCCTTTTGGATAGCTAGCAGCATAAATTTGATAGATTTTGTCATGATTTTACACAGCTTCTAACCTTTGATATTTACAGCAAGATGAAACTTTTCTTTTGTTTTGTATAAGGCTATGCAAGTTATATTTTTTACTATTTTTTTTTACAATTCTTGTTTGCATGCCTTGTCATCACTTTCTTTTCTTTTTACTATATTTGTTTTTATTCTTTTGCTGTGCAATTTACATATATAATTTGCTGTGTGTAATGGTGTAGGGTTTGAGCGTGTAGCATGGGGAAAAGGTAGGATTTATATGGTTAGAAAGAACTAGGGTTTGATAGGATTTAGAGGTAGGGTTTGTATGGTTAATTTGCAAATGAGATCAATAAATATGACATATTAACATATGTGATTATCATGGGAAAATGAAAGGAGGGACATAAGGAAAAATTGCCTTGAAAAACAAACAAACTGTCATAACATATGCTTGCAAAACAACCATCATTCAACCTATCTTCTATTGATTTCTTGCATGAAATTATGATCATAATCCTCCTTTGCAATCATAACACCATTTTGCAATCATAACACCATCACAAACCACGTGGAGGAGACATACCTTGACAAATTTGGGTGAGCTTGGAAGAGAGTTTGCTGATTGGATGAGTTTTTGTGTGAGGTGCCCAGATGACCGCGCACCTCTCTGAAAAAACCGTGCACCACCCAGAAATCCACGCCTGTGTATTTTCCTTTGGCAGCGAACTCCCTACAGAGCCGCGCACTGCCCAGAAATCCGCGCACCCTTGTGTAACGACCGCGCACCTTCCCAAGCACTGAAATTGCTAAATCTTGCCCGAAACCGCCTTCTTTGTCTTTAGCCTTGTAATTTCTTGCTCCCAAATGCACAATGAGGGTTTTCAAAGAGGGAATTTACCTTTATATGCTTCCATTAAAATAAAAAAAAAAATTGACTCAAAAACCCACTTTCTAATGTTTATACTTTGACATTCTTTTTAACACTGTTTTGGAGTCATTTTGTCCTGAAATGAGCTCTTTTGATGCGTTTGACTCCGTTCTTTTTGCAGGTTGACCATCTGATGAGCTGTGGAAAAGGAACCAGGGTTGTTGCTGACACTATTGCAAACTTCTGAGAATTTCTTAATTTTTACAAATTTGACATGACTTTGGACTTAAAAAAAACAGGGTTTTTTAAATCCAAAGTATAAAATGATCTGTAGCTGATGAAAATAACAATGGAACATATATACATACTTCCTTCTGGTTTTGCTGGGCACTCACTGACCTTGACTCATGACCTCGAAGTGATTTTGACTCAAAACCCTAGACCTAAGACCTGGGACCTCAAGACAAAAACAAAAAACAAGTATGACTCAATTACATTGTAGTATGACCTGATCCAGCAAAAACCAAGAAGGAAACAAAGACCTGCTCCTCCATTCAGTGTTATGGCATGCCTAGTGGGATGCAAAATTGACACTGATGAGACACCTAACTATGCATATGCAAAGAGCTATTGATCGCTGATGGAGGGCTTAAGACCGACACTAACACTCAGCACAAATCATATAAGCTTTATAGCCTTCACTTCGGGCCCCAAGCGCAAATGACATTGTACTTCAAATCTTGCAAGGAAAGAAAACTGGTATATGCAATGATGGTGAAGCAACTTCAACAAACTACATCAGAAATAATAGTATTTCAGGAGCCTACCATTCACTGGTCCTCCTAGGGATTCTTGACCCTCCATTTCCTTTAATTCCTCGATAGGATGAGATTTTATACGGTCCTTTCCATATATTTTCAAACTTACCATGCTTTCCTTTTTCTTTATTTCGTGCATCCCATCGCATCACTACAGCTTCCAGCTAAAACTTTTCTCCCTTTGTTTTGCAGTCATAAATCTTCTTTATCTTCTCTTATAGCTAGAAACTGTTTTGGGAAACTTCTTCTCTTGTTTTTTGAAGGTGAATCATTTGATTAATCTACCGTTTAATATCATCTTCTTCACTACCAGCTTCCTGCAATAATCTCATGATCGGGACTACAAGGGATGTGGGAAACACTATATTAATACCATATACCAACTCAAAAGGTGACATACCTATTTATTTCTAATTTCTCACTATGTCGGCCCATAAAGCATTGACAAGCTTCCTATGCCAATTCTTTTTGTTTGCTTCCAACATCTTCTTAATAATGTTTACCAAGGATTTATTTGAAGGCATAGCTAGTTCTTGCCCTGCGTGTAGTATGTCGTGGAATGACCCAATGTGATATTGTATTTATTGCAAAACTCAACCATTCCCTTTGACTTAAATGTTTCTTCATTATATGTAATAATCTTGTGAGGGAAACCAAAACGAGACAAGATATTGGACTCTAAAAACTGAATGATTACCATGTCCATAGCTTGCCTTGTCAGAATGGCTTCAATCCACTTGGTGAAGTAATCAATAGCCGTCAAAATCCATCTGCATTGTGGTGATGATGTAGGATGAATTTATCCTATGAAATCAAGCCCCTGTTACTAGAAACGTGCATTAGCTACAACTGGCCTCAAAGGAAGAGGAAGCAGCTTCATTTTTCTCAGAGAAACTTAACATTCATGGTAACTCATGATTCTCTTATATAAATCTAAAAACAAAAATGGCCAATAATAACCTGCTTTCAAAACTTTATTAGTTGTTGTTTTCTAGAACAAATGACTGCCACAATATCCTCTATGGAAATCATTCATTACCTGTTGAGCTTCATCTTCAACCAAACAATTAAGGAGAACCCCTCCCAGATCCTTCCAATAGAGAGAACTATCTAAAATGCAGAATTTTGCAGACTTTAGTTTTAGTGATCTATCTTTACTTCTTGACATTCTGAGAGGAGGAGAAATATGTTGAAGAACATATACTATATCAGAATACCAACGTGAGTTGAGAAACATCTCTGATACCTGAATGAGTGTGCCACCATCTTCATCATCTGACATTGTGTCAATGAGATTTATGTCTAGAGAATGAATATTTGACTCAGCCATGAGTTTTTCCAAGCCTTGACCTTTGATCAGTTTGATAGGCTTAATCTCAAGATCATACTTTACCACCGCTACTATCGACTTACCTCTTCTTCCCTCCTGATTAGTTTGCATGAGGACATATTTCATAGTTGCATTAGGAACATGTGCTATGGTATGTGAATGAAAAATGTAAACTCAAAAATCCTTCAATGCATTTATAAGAGCCAAATTGTGTTTCTCAATGATGTTATAGTGCAAAGCAGCATCTCTAATAGTCCAACTGAAAAATGCAATCGGCTTCTCCATCTGATCCTTCTTTTGCATCAACACCGTAGCCAAAGTGTGCTCTGATGCAAATGAAAATATAATAAAATCATGAGTATAATCGGGACTGATCAGAACTGGGGCTGTGATCAAAGTGAGATATCGTTGAAATATTTCATGGCATCCTCGTTCCATTTCACATTGTTATCCTTCTTCAACATATTAGTTAACGCATGCAAATTCTAATCCAAATTTGGTATAAATTTGCATAAGAAGTTCATCTTACCGTTGCAATATTGAATCTCCTTTTTGTTGTGCAGAAAGTCTATTTGCTAGATTGACTCCACCCTTGAAGGATCAATGTGAATACCATATTTAGAAATTATATGACTGAGGAGTTTACCTTCCTCCATGGGAAAAAGACTCTTCTTTGGATTTAAAGAAATCCCGAACTTCCTACATTTCTGAAAAACAACCCTTAGGTGGTGTAAATGCTTATCATCAGAACCCGAAAATATTGTCTAATCATCTAAATAAACTACCAAGAAAACATCCTTCTTATTAGCGAAAGATATATCAATTACCCACTGAAAACTCTCTCTGGCATTCTTCAGCCCAAATGGCATCTTGGCATACTGAAAAGTTCCCCATGGTGCTGTGAAGGTAGTTTTTTCCTGGTCTCTTTCATACACCAAGATCTGATTGTAACCTGAATATCCATCTAGTAGTGACATCCATGATGCTCTAACTACTCTTTGCAGAATATGGTCCATCTTAGGAAGACAGTAATTATTTTTCAAGGATACTTTATTTAGGTTCTGGAAATCAATCCAAAATCTTATCTCTCTGGTCTTTTTTCGTACCAAGACCAAATTTGAAATCCAACCAAAGAATCTAATTGGAACAATGATACCAGCTTTAAACAATCTATTTACCTCTTTCTCGATAGACAGCAATAGCTTTGGATTGATTCTCCTCAACTTTTGTCTAAAAGGTTTTTGATCCAGCTTGATAGGAATACTATGCTGAATGATGTTCTTGTCATATACTTTTAAATCTGAGTAATCCCACACAAAAACATCAAAAAATTCAGAAAGCAACTTAACATACTTAGCCTTTGATTTGGGAGACAATGCTTCTGATAAGTTTACAAGGTTGAGATTGTTTGTTGTCCCAAGGTTTACATCTTCAACTCCCTTGTCAGTAGGAACCAACGTTGGTTTTCTCACCACAACATCTTGATCAAACAACTACTCTAAAGGTATAAGACCTCTAGGAATAACATTATCCTTTAGCTGTAAAACCTCCATCTAATTTACCTCAATGTCTTCTTCATCATAGTCACAAACATCATCAATGAAAGAATTATTGAACTTCCCTGAATTCTGCAAAAAGGAATTAATTTCATTGTCATCACAAAATATTTTCCAATATCTCACATTATCAGGAACAGTATGCCTATGTTTCACATGAATTTCAAATTTATTACTAGAATTCATAGGAATTTTCAAATTGCTTGCTACTGTAGCAAGTGAATCAGCAATGTATTTTGACTTCTCGGCACTGCTGTCGAGGTGTACTCTGGAAACATTTTCAAGATATCTAGAGCTGTGTTCCTATAAACTATCATTCCTGCATGATTTGCTTGATATTCTCCTTTTACTTGTTTAATCACCAGCTTTGAATGACCATAAACAGAAATCTTTTTCACACCCAGTTTCTTCGAATTTTTTAGACCTGTAATCAATGCTTCGTATTCTGCTTGATTATTAGAACAATCAAAAGCTAATTTATAGGAACACACTCTAACATTACTTGGGACTTTGTCTGGCTGAAAAATAGGACTTCGAATCCAAATTCCAATACTTGCACCATCTTTGCCCAAAGCACCATTGAAGTCCATGCTTCAAGGGCTAGCTTCATCTTCTAGATGTTGGAATTCTGTTTTATTTTCAATCTTACCTTCTCTAGTTACTTCACTTTTCTACCCTTCACTGACTTTCTACTCCTGTGGGGGCTGCTCGGAAGGAATTGGCATTTTTTCCTTTTCTTGATTAATAATTTCTCTAAAACTCTCGAAAATTTCTAGTACAACATCTACTCTACAAGCTGAATATCTACATCATTCAATCCACTATCAGTGTACAAAACAAAAGACTCTAAATATGTATGTACATCATTTATCAGATGATCTATGGGCTTCTCTTTACTAGTGATCATATACTTCATCTTTTTTTCCTTGTACAACTTTCTCAATTGACCGAAAATAGGGATTGTAGCAGAAGAGAAGTCAAGTTGTACAGTGCCTTTAAGCTTGGATCCCCATGATCTAGACAACATCATATCGAATCGGGTGGTATATCAGCTACTACCAAATCCATCAAGACATTTTTGGTTGGGATTTGATCTAAAGAAACCACCAAATCATTGATGAGACTAATGCAGCGAACTCTACCAGAATCAAATGAGTACAAATCATGATATTTTTGGGTGATATCTAGGCCTAGATTTTCCATGATGGCCTTGGGCATCAAATTGTGGGAAGCTTTGGAATCAAGCATAGAATTATGAAAAATATACTCATGTAGTCTAAGACTTGGATAAAAGGGTAGGACTTCACTATCTTCTAGTTGACCTTCTATAACTGGACCAAAAATAAGATCAGGGTGATAATCTTCAACATTCACCATGTTAGACAAAGGATCAATGTGCAGTATTATAGATACACGATGTTTGTAATGGCTATTCTTAACAAGTTCAATCAAAGGAATGGGCACTTTCAATTTAACAATTTCACTTTCTAAATTCAAAGAAATGACCTTTTCTACCTCTTTGACATTGATGTCTCTATTATCTGTTTAATCCTTGGTTGCAATATCCTTTTAATGATTGTCTTTCTCTTTTGCAGCTATACTTGTTGATGGCTTATATACCTTGCGGGAATTCTAATTGGAAAGCTCCTTTCCATTTTTCTGATTATTTGGGGGATCATTAATTGATTGAACATCCTTCCACTTCTGAATACGATTGACCAGTACATCTATGCTCCTCAAAGGATAGTGCCTTTGCTATGCACTCAAAGCATTCATGTAACAATGATGATAATCATCAGATTCGGCCTCCAAAACAACATCATTTTCCAAGATGTAGTCTTCATCATTTTGAATGTCGTAACTTTCTACATACTCTTCATCTTCACTAAAAATATAGGCATACCATCAGCAATGAAAATGTGATTTGTTTCAATTACTGGATCTTCCTTGTCTCCTTCTTCCACTCCTTGAACATAATTCTATTGTAAGGGAGTTCTAATTTGTTGTTGTTGTTGTATTGGTTGCTCTGGTGCTTTTTGTTCTCTTTGCTTGATTCAGAATTGGGGCTACTACTGCCCTCTAAATTTTGGATTCCGGATTTGAGGTTCAGGTCTATCTATGATGGACAACCGGTCAACCATCCTTTCCATTGTTCGAATCAATGTATCCATTTTTACATCTGAAGTAGATGCTTCTTCTTTTACAGTCACTCTTTTCTCTGATCTCATCCTTACTCGTTTGTCCAGCAAGTTCTCTTCTACACTCACAACATTCTTTTGCATGTCTTCTAGACTTGTAGGATCATGTTCATGTAACTTATATGCCATATCAGCATCAAATCCATCTAGAAACTTAAGAAAATCCAATTCCTTTGGTGGTTTGATGTTTGTAGGGATAGCATTGTACACTGCATTAAATATTACACAATAATATTGCACACTCTGGCCCACATTTCTTTTGATGTTCTCATATTCAGAAAAAAACTCAAGGGGATTTTTCTTCTCCTCTCACTGATATAGGAACTGCCTATGGAGGATGGGTGAAGCAGTGATAGAACCCGCTGGTAGGGCTCTAAACCATTTCTACACTTCTCCTCCAAAAGTTTTTACAAACAACCTCATGGTCACATCTTCAATTTCAACTTCATGGAGGTCAGCGAAATCATTCATCTTGTCTATGTGTTGCTGAGTTGTAATGGTTTGGGTGCTATCAAAGAAAGGTATTTTGGTTTTACAATCAGTGAGCATGGCACTAGGATTTTGAGGTAAAACAAGGGGTGCATATCGGGCATCCATTATTAGAGGTGGGTGAGGTGGTGGATTTAAAGCAAGGATTGGGGCACTCAGTATACTCACAGTGGGATTAACGATAGCTTGAGTAGTGTGAACAATCTGAAAAGATCAAGACAATGGGTAAGGGATTGGTTGTGTGGCAGTAGATGTAAATGATATATTTCGAAAATCAAAAGATGGCCTATGAGTCTTATTTTTCACCCAAGTGTTTAAGTTCAAAGAAAGGTTTTGCAACTAATCGAGAGTATGAACAAGCTATGACCCTCATTTACTTTGTGGAAACAAGTCTTCAACAGGGTTATCAAAAGATATAGAGGAATCAACAACTATTTGACCAATCCAACTTAACGATTTACTGGGAAATAAACTTTGCTCAAAATTAACATCAAACTCAATATCTTGCAATCTGTCTAACCTTCCTGGGAGTGAATTAATGCGAGGAATGAAATCCTCACTTGATGGTTCTTTGACTAAACTGAGTTTTTCTATAGCTTTCTTAGATTTCTGCCCAATTTTATGAGGATCACTAACAATGGTTGGAGGACTCGGATGTAGCTTGGATCTAGTGTACTTTCGAGAAGCCAATATGTCTAATTTTGAAATTTTATATATTTCTTTACAACTTTCCAATTCAACCTAGTAAATTCTAAAACTCATCATCCACAAGCTTAAGAATTCAAATAAAACATCTTACTGGGGTAACCTGGATTGAACCTCAGGCTGAAGGAAGGTAATGCTAGGGTAACCACAAACCATGCTTAGCCAAGTAGCTAGCACTACTAGGCCAGGAGAGGGCTCTCTCTGTAACGATCTCAGCCAAGATGACTAGATCAAGAAATGATATTAGGCTAGGTATAATAGCACAAGGTTTGACTTGACTTTGAAGGGTTTTGGTGGATTAGGAGGAGCCAGACAATTATGGCAAGGAAATTAGGTCAAAATTGCAAGGTCTTGATGGGGCAAGGTAGGCACAAGGCTCAGAACTCTAGGATTTGATGGGTAAGGTGATTTCAAGATAGATGAGAAGCTAGAAAGAGCATGCAAGCAACATGAATTCTTCCTAGACTGAAGAAAGCATAGACTATGAAATTTCTACCCAAAATAGAGGATAAAAATATGGATTCTGCCTCTCATACTTGTATACATTGACATAAAGACAATGAAATGATGAAATGGAGTCAATAATACATTCTAACACATGAAAACATAAGAAAAATTTAATTGAACATCATACCGCATGGATCCCCAAGAAATAGCTTAACTTTTCATTAATCTCCCGCTAAAATTGATACAAAATGATGTCTCTTCAACTCATAATCATCCCACTAAGTCCAACCCATACAATGATTGAGGAAAAGCATCATATAAACCCAAAACAACTCATCCTAACCTTAAGGGGTCGAACCCATGAGAAGAGGAGCTCTTTCTAACAAGGTTTGAACTGCAAACAAGAAAATAGGGTGGTCAAAGTGACTCATCCCTAACCCAATCAAACTGATACATTACACCTCATGAACCTGTTCTACCTAATGAATCTACCCTAGTAAGCTCTAGAAACATCATAATTACATTTAATTGATCAATTACAAAGATAAAATCATGATTTTCCATTGCGAAAGTGGAAACTGGGACAAAACAATGAACAAATGGACAATTTGTTAAATGCACAATGACCCTGGTAAATGTGCAGCAATGTCAATAAACGTGCAGCGACCATGGTCAAATGCACAATGTCCTATTCAAGATAAATTTGGATTGCATTCCAGATGTCCAAATCTAGCCCAAGATAGCTCATTACAAAGATTATCCTATCTAGTTTCTAGAACTACCCTTGGTTTTCAAAATGGGCTTCATTTACACCTCCAAAATTGCAATCTCCCAAGACTGCTCGAACACGCATTGAGCAAGCCAAAAAAGAGGCAGAAAGGTGATCTTTTGGTAGTTTTGGACCCTTTCGGCAAACCAGTTTTGCTCCAAATTCTTAGAAAATGTACAGGGTGCATGTCCTCATCACTCTGAATCCAAAAATTTTGACCATTTTCTCATTAGATGCCCTAAACAAAATAGCAACGTCCTAGCTGTTATGCATTTGACTATGCTGGCTATGCCAAAATTTCTTCAAAAAACACAACAAAACATATCTTGCTAAAATTGTTCAAAAATAACCAAAATTGGTGGTCTGACAGATGGCTATATGTTTGACACTTGGAGTGATGCCTCGGCAAGGATATCCAACCTATTTTTCTCCTCTTTCTTAGTCAAAGCCTCAATCTTTGCATAAGCTTTTTTGAGCTTGCCTACTGCAATTTTGTCTCTCATAGCATAGTGCTTCACCATCCTTCTTTGAATATCATTTTCGTTCTTGGCCTTGCCCAGGAGGTTCTCCAGATGATTATTTACCTTCTCAAGCCAATATTCTTGGTTTTCATTTACCATCTTGGCAAATTGCTCCAAGGCTCTTTTTAGGCCTCTAATCCTTGGCCTTCTTCTTGGCACCTGTTCATCAAGTGGCTCACCATGTTGTCCATATGACTCATCAAGTAAGGCCTTTTCCTTTTCAACCTCTCTCTTTGCCTTTCTGAGCTGAATTTCCATGAGCTCATTTTTTACCTCAAACTGCCTATTTTCCTACTCATAGTAGCAAATGATCCATTTGGCCCTTTGCAAGTTGACCTCTAGCTCTCCTATGTGTGAATTTTTCTCATTGATGACAATAGTTGTGCTTTTACTATCATCATGTTCATCAGATTCAACTAATTGAAAATCATGCTCTATCTCATGGAGTTCTTCCTCCTACTGCTAGACCTTTTCCTCTACAACTTCTTCCTTACCCTTATTTTCCTGCTTTGTTGATGAAGAAGAGAAGACCCCTCCCACAAACAGTGGGGAAACAATTTCCTATGCCCTCTCTAATAGGTATGTGCCAAGGTACATAAACCATCCCTTTTGGGCTTGCTACTCTCACCATGCTCAATACGATCCTGCTCAGTTCCTTTATCTCTTCCAGGTGAATGAATAGGCTGATGAAAAGGAGATGATGGAGGTGATGGTGTGGCTAACTCATGAGATGAAGATGAATGATGTATAGCTTGAGGTGGAGGAATGGAGATGTGTGGATGAGAGGATGAAGGGGCTTCTTATCCATGCTGAATAGGTGGGACTGTGAAAATCTCATTGGATATGAAAGTGTCCCATGCAATGTTAAGCTAATGAAGGTGGTGTAGGACTATCATCTTGATGAGAGAATGGTGAAATATGTTATGCATTTGATGATCAAATCTTTTCTTTAGGCAATGTATGACATCTTATCAATATCTCGGTAAATATAGTAGGGCATATTGAGCTTTCTGATGCTTGTGAAATGCATGAGTAAATGGATATGATAGGAATAGAGCCTAGAAAACCCGCCCTCACATGTGAAGTACTTCACGATGATGTTCATCATAGGAACATATCTCTCTAGAAGGTAAGAGAAAGGAAAAATCATCCTTCTTTCATTCTTGTGGTTGGGTTTAATATATGGCTTATAGTAGAAGTAATCCAAATCTACCTGTTTAAACCATTTTTCCCCAACATTTTGGATCCCAGTAGCAGCTGATATGATAGCAGAAGATATGGTAAAGGTGACACCTACAAGGATTTCTTGGTTGTCATGGAGGTTGACGATGAACTGTCTGGTCAATTCAGAATTATGTTGTGTCCTTTTCACCTTCTCAAAAAATTCAAAACGGCCCATATGTTTGAAGCTTGTGATAGTGATGGGAGATGCCATGAGTTCTCTAGTGTTTGTTGGCTCATATCTGATAATTTTTCCTCCTATGTTTTTTTTCTTCCTCACTCTAACTTTGGTGTTCCTCTTCTGCCATGATTTGTTGCTATCAAAACCCTAGGGAAATTGTAGAATGGATTATGGGTATGGAAAATGTGGAATGATGTGAGGAGAGATGAGGAGGAGGAGATGCAGATGTGTGGAATGAGGGAGGTGATAGGGTATATTTGTTAAGTGAAGGGGGAATAGTGATGAAGGCTAGGAAATGTGCTTTGAGACAGTGGGAATGTATGACTAGGGTTTGATCTTAGGAATAACAACAAACAACGTAAACCCTATGTAGGTGAATAATGGAGGGAAGGAGTGAGTAAATTTTCCACCGACCTGATTTTATGAAGTATATGATGACCATCTTGGAAACTTGGTGGTGATGGAGGGTTTCTAGCACGTTTTAGCTCCTTCAAGGTGAACACGCAGGGACCTGGTCAAAAATGCAGTGACTTATACAAGAGTGCAACACTATTGTAAATAACACTAGAATCTATGGCAAATGTGCAATGTCCTTTACAGGAGTGCAATGACCAGGCTAAATGCGTAATGACCCTACTGAATGTGTCTTCTCACTCTGTTTTGCCCAACTCCACTTTAAAATCACCAATTTTCTTTTGCTAAGGGTTTGTGAGAGTGCTACGGTGCAAATGAGGCTTTCATGAATGCCTTCAGAGGCTTTATACTTGAATTGAATTTAATTTATGAGTTTGCATACCTACTTTCTAAAGTTCTTTGTCATTTTTCAAATTCTCACTTTAATTCCTTTTTGACTTTTTGACCCTTTTCTTCTCTTGATAGGTGGATGATGCTTTGATTGAACTGATTTCTTCAATGGTTTCATTTCTTGTAGCAAGGAGACATGCTTGGGAGCATTGGGAACAATTATTACATATAATGACTTAAATTACATTAA
The DNA here is from genome assembly GCA_000404065.3 of Pinus taeda. Classification (NCBI taxonomy): domain Eukaryota; kingdom Viridiplantae; phylum Streptophyta; class Pinopsida; order Pinales; family Pinaceae; genus Pinus; species Pinus taeda. The sequence continues at coordinate 70,490 of APFE030785858.1, read as the reverse complement.
AAAATATAAGCAAACCAAAATACTATGTTTTCATCTCAAAAACATGTTTTTGAGATGCAAATTACATTAGTGAGAAAAGATCTTTATACAATCATTATGACTTATTGGCAATTACACTTTGTTTATTGGTCATCCTCATACCTTTGTTGCCCTTTATTTACACTTGAAATCATGCTTTTTACCTTGGAAATGAATCCTAAGACCTAATGGAAATACCTTGGACGTGAACCCTAAAACCTAATGGAAAGACATCTGCCTTGAGATTTAAAGTAATATATTTAAAATCTCAACTGAATACAACATGGAGATGGGTTATCAAATGTACCTCATGAGGGAAGATTTGATTTTTATAGAAGAAGACAACCATCAGTGGACCATTTTAACATGACCTAATGGAATGATTAGAAATTCAATATGAGACACCCAGAATGAAAATGCAAGAAGCATATTTGATCACGAATGGAAGTATGCATATATTGACACTAACATATGGCACATTATTTACGAAAATAATGGAAATTTGGAGAAAAATAAGGTGAAATGTTACATGTTGCATGTGAGGAGGAAAATCAAGGAAAATAATTGAAACATGAAGAAATTTGAGGCTTTATCAATAAAAATACCTCAGAGCATCAATTGGTAGCCTTTTGTGAGCCTACTGTCAATTAGTGTTAGAATATGTCTCAATAGGAGAAAGAAAGTAAGCAAGGAAATGAAAGTAAAAGAAAGGAAAGGAAAGGAAATTCAAATAAGTACAAGGAAAGGAAAGGAAGGTAAGGATCCAACTACTTCAACATGAATACTTGTAGGTAAGGGATTTCGTGTGTGGTTTCCTAGGTGTTTTTGACATGCATGGTATGTTCATGTTGGTATTTGGTTCTTTTGTTGTCATTAGTGTGTGTTTTGTCGAGATTCGACAGTTGATTTTATCCTAGCCTTGTCCTTTCCAGATAACCATGGTGTTAATGGATTGTTCTCGGTTTGAGTTTTGGATTACAAGATGGTTTTGGAATTTGGGGTGAGGTGGTATTAGGAAAATTACCAAAGGACTATGAATCCCTTGAGTAGTAATGGTAGGATACATAGTAAATCTTAAGGGTGGAGAGAGTTAAAATCATGAAGGACTGTGAAGGAATTTTGACGTATCCATTATCAGTTCATTTTTGTGATCTTGACACTGGTTTGGGTGTCATCACGGTATGGAGACAGTGGATGTGGTTTAACCTCTGGATTCCCTTAGTTTTCTTTGGATTGGTTTATCCCATGAGATCCCACATTTATGTTTGGAATATGGCATGGGTATGATTGGTTGAAAGAAAGATATGGTTTAGCCATACTACAATTGAGTCAAGTGGTTCATGGAAGTCCCAAACCCAGTTGGTAATTTGCTATGGTTAATAAAAGATAAGTTTCTCTTTCTTTTGTTAGAAAAAAATATTTTTTATTGTGTCTTTAATGTTTGTTCTCTTATGGTTATTTATATGATTATATGTTAGTTATAATCATGGTTTTATGAAATATCTCAGTCATGGCTCTTTTCATCTTTTCACTCAGCATTGAATAAATAATGAATGGAAGTCCTAATTGATGGTATGAAAACTAGTGTGAGAAGGTAGAGACCCTTCTTGTTAAAACTCATATCAGTTTTCATTCCCTTATGTTTACAATTTCATTCATGACCTATAGGTTGCATATCTACCAAGTGTTTGAAAAACTGTTAGTCCTGATTAGGGATGTTTAGGTCAAGTCCTGGTTCTAGCTTTGCTTTACAAGAATTTTCTTCGCGTATTTTATGATTTCAGGAAGTTTCATGGATTTATGGGCAGAGGCTTAGCCCAAACCCTGGAAAGTAGCCTTAATACTTACAGTCATTGGCACAACACTAGAATAAAAAAGCCACAGTCACACTAATGCAGGCCTATGCAAGCGACTCATAAGGCATAGTCATATGGGGGTCTTGGGAAGGGAGTGACTCGGGCTCTAGGTCAGAGAAAAGGTGAGATGTCTTAGGGATTGGACACCTAGCGGGGTTTGGTTACTCCTTGGGGTGTTGTGGGACCTGAGGGGGCTTAGTAAGGTCTCTTTGTGTCGACTCCATTTCCTTAAGGTCATCTAGGAGGTTGAATCATATCAATTAGCCCCACATATAATGTTTACCTCTACCAAGCTGGTGAAAATGGGTAGATATAAGAGGAGGCAAGGTTACAGGCTACATTTGAAATTCCATTATACCTAACCCCAACCTTCTCATTGGTAAGGTTAGGAGTACGTCTAGTTGCATTTTAGTTTACCTACACATTCATCCTATATTTGTTTCCTATAGTTTGTCTTGTATTTTGTGATTTTGGTTTCACATCATGTTTTGATTTAGACATTTTTTTTGTGTCTTCTGGTTTTGTTTCTATTTTGTGTGTTGTCTTTCCTTTCATTTTATGAGACCTTAAATGAAGATGCTTTGTTGGCTCAAAAATGGAATGTCACAAAATGGAAAAGGATTTTTTGACACTGTAACATTTGGCTAACTCTCTATCCTTATTCCTTGTCTTGGTTACATCTTTTGGTGAATGATGTTTCGACGGAAAATGTGATCCTTGCATTGAGAAATACTTGTGTCAAACAATGATCTCCATGTCTATTCTGGATCCCTCATTCCCACACTCAGGCTTTTATGTTTCAGTGATTTCAGAGTCATCCAATCAAGTAGGGAAGGACAAGGGGAAAATCTAAACAAACAAACCAATATCATAGGTCTTATATATACTTTACGTAAGGAGCACCCTCTTCTTCTCCCAACAAGTTGGGATCCTTCTTCTTCCCATAAAATGAATAGGTGCCTATGCACAATCATATTTAAATATATAAATAAAGGAGAAAGAAGAGAGAGGCTTCCTACATATATAAGTGAAGCAAGAAACTTTATCGCGGTACTACCTAGTCTTGCTGGTAGCGAAGAAATGTTTGTGTTCCTCTAGTGACTTCGTCAGGGTACTGTCAAAGAGCACTCATAGCAGAGCAACACTAGAGATGAAAAACTATACTTTTAAAATCGAAGCCTTGGAAACTTTGCCACGCTATCTTGATTCAAAACACTATGTGGTCATTGATATTATGTGTTGGTTTAACCGAGTAAAGGAATGAAGGGGACTATGTTTATGCACGAAGTAAGTGGGGAAGCCATGGTAATTTGAACGATGAATCAATACTTCCTTAAGAAATATACCTTGAATGAAAGAATTGACCAAGGTATATTTTTTGGCATACTACCAGTGTGTCACCAAGTGTTTTCATTACGACAATACCCTCCAAAATTTTCCATACACTCAAAATTTGGAGCCTATTATGGATATTGTGATTGATTTTTTTGTAGTCACTTCTCCGTTAGTTGATTCTTTTGAGCTCCCTTCTTAGATTGGAAGTGTCGAGGGTGCTTTCACACACATTCTTAGGCCACAACAAGTTCATGAGCACATTGTTTTACGCAAGCTTGAAAAAGCATATCATGGTCCATCAAGATTGTTCCTTTGTGATGTCCAATCCATGACGATGGTTGGTGTACACTAACATCGAAAGTTTCTCACTTCTAGCTACATTTGTACTTCTACTTTTGTTGAGTTTGCAAACTATCACTTTCATGCACCTTCTCTTCATGAGTGTCATATTCGTGTTCTCAATTGTAGTTTTGCTTGCTTTCACTCTAATTAGTGTCATTTTCATGTTAGCTTCACTCTCGCATGTCTTGTTTTCATTATCGTTTGCATATCACATGTGTCATTCACACTTTAGCACTTATCATGTTCTAGCATGTGAAGTGTCACAAAATGTACATAATATTGTTTTGGTGGTTTCAAGAGGTTCTAATTGTGTAAATGAGTTGATCTTACCATGTCAGCATCTATAGAACTCATTTCCAAAGTTATAAGCATGGTCGCACAAGTGTCATCACGTTCATCACAAAGTGTATATTTAGTAACACACTTGTTGTAAGTTGTCGTGAAGGTTGTCGCACTAAGGGAAGTAGGTTGTTAATGTGTTTTGGATGATATATGTTGTGTCATCAAACACTCTAAATGTGTTATTACAATCAAGTCCTATCACTATTCGCATCAATTTCACTGATCCAACAGTTATCCAAATTTCAAAAAATTCCTAACTTAGCCTCATCCGGCCTTCCTCAACTGTACATTACATAGTCCCAACATTTAAGATAAAGGCCTCCCTCTTGATACTGTGCAGTGCATAGTTCTCTCCATACATGGCTACACATTGCAAAGTTTGAGTGCTTAAGCCCTAGCTTTGTTCTCCAAAATTGGGCAATTCAGCCCTCCATCCTAGCCCCAACTGCACACTACATAGTCTCCAATCTCAAGCCCAAACCTTGCGATCATTAATTGTGAAACTTCACAATAACCATGTCTGCTCCACCTCCCACAATTACACAATCAATATAAATATTGCAAAACCCTGCAACATGACTCAGTAAGCCTCAAAACTATGCAATCTTCCTGCACATTCCATCCTAAACTATGCATTACATAGTCTCAAGGCTTAAGCCTTAGCCCTAATCTATTGAACTATGTAATTTCATAATCACCAAGGATCCTCCATCTTCTAGAACAACCCTATTGGTAAAACTACTACTCAAGCCCTTAGTATGTCTCCCTAAGCTCCCCAACTATGCAATATTTTTGCTTAATCCAAGCTAGAACTACACATTTTGTAGTCTCAAGGCTTAATCATGATCCTTGACTTCCTGAGTTACTCAACTACATAGTCACTAAGCCTCTCCCCCATCCTACCACTTGGTTCTGCCTCAATCAATGGATTATCATGCAACATTTTAGACTAGGGGTTTATTGAATTGATTTCATCTTATCATGAGTGGATTATAGATGAAGGAAATTTATCATGTTATTCAAAGATGATGAAAAAGGAGATGGAGAAGGAGGGCATGCTCAGAGACACCTAAGGAGATGAGAATATATGATAATCATCAGATAAGAAGATTAAGTAAGACTAGATTAAAATAAAAGGCCAAAGACCAGCACCACATGAAGACTCCATCTGATTCACAACCCTTTGGAGGGTAGATATAAAGAATAAAGAATATATCTCATGAAGATGAAGCATTGAATACATCTCTTATTGAAGATAGAAATAAATAAGCAACAAGAAGGATAGCCTGAAATTTCCACATCATCATGCATTCCATGTCATCTATTCCATGTCATGTTCTATCACAAGTCATTATGTGCCATGTCATTTTTGGATTACATATTTCCATATTGGAAAATGTAATCTAAAGTGGAAGTCCAAGAGTCATATATTTAATGTGAAGAGTCATGTAGGAAGTTGAAAAGTCATGATAAGTCAAACAGTCATGAGGGTAGTCCAAGAGTCATGAACGAGGTGAAGGATCACCCTATTTGTTATATATGCACCGTCATCATTCATGCAAAGTACTTTTCACCTTGGCTCCTCGCACACGGCATTAGAGAGACAAGCTAGTTTCTTTGGGGAGCAAGGAGTGGATCCAACGCTCCACTATTGGAGCTATTCGTGTTCATTATATACATGTGTCTTGGAAATTTTATTTAATACTTGAATCCTAATAGCAAACAAATTTCCAGGAGTGGATTGTGAATATTTGTAAGATTGTTATGTGGATAGTTATGATTCATGTTTTCTTTCATTTGTGCTCAAGTAGTTAAACTATTTCTATTATTTTGGTACTTATCACATTTAGAATGTGTTTTAATGGTTGCTATTATTGTCATATACTTATGGAATACTCCACTGGATATTAGACATATATTTCCTATTGATTGGTTGTAATGACTGTCACATCTTTGTGGACTATTTTGCTAGATTCTAGCCAGGCTTGCTTGGCTGTGTGTGTCTCTACTAGGGTGGTACTATTGCCTCTCTATTATAGGATCACTTTAGTTTCTCCCTCTACAGTAGAATAACCTTTATACACAACCGAACACTCAACAAACACAGTCACTTTCTTTTTGAAGGCACATTCGCATTCCTCTCTCTTGCTAACAGTTAGGGGCAAGTAAAATCTATAATAATACTTGGAAATCAGGCCTATACTCTGGATGGGGCTCCTATTCCAAATGGTGTGAGGTCTGATTGGGACTTCACATTGGGGAAGCCCCCTTGGTTGACAGATTTCCAGCATCGTCAACAAGTTCGACCTCAATGACCTATCATTTTTCATCTTTTAAGAATGCCACATTATTGGCCTACTGCACGTCATATTTTAAGGGTGTCACACCATTTTCCTACACGTCTCTAACATGTCACCTTTCCATGTTGTTTGGATTCAACTTTTCATCTACTTATGCTTTCTTCTCATCATCCTACCACCTACATCTACCATATCACCTTTCCATGTCATTTGGGTACCACCTCTACCACCTTGTTGATCAATTCCCATTCATTTATGTTTACATCATTTAAACTGAGTAGTCTCATATGTGCTTGGGCACTAAGTATTGATCCCCTTGTGACCAGGATTTGTGACTAACAACCTTCCAACTCTGCAATTCGTCACTTGTCGCATTCCCTCTTGAGGTTTATTTATGTCCTCTAGGTGTTATGCTAAATATAAAAATCACTTGAAGGTGATTATGTTCACTATTAACTGTTGTAGATATTTTTTTCATCTATTATTCAATATCCATCACTTCATCGAATATGTTCATCATTTCTAAAATCACCCCTAGATATGAGATCAAATAGACACATGGGTGTTTCCTATGATTTCCCTAGTGACAGAGTGTTGTGACTAGATCCTACTGAGACCCCAACTATTGTCAATTAATGTTTTCCTCTTGAGCTTCCATATTCTATTGTCGATAGATTTGTTGACTCTTATTATCAAGATCCATAGTGACTAGCCATTCTTACTAGTATCTTGCTAGTTCATTACTCGTTAGCCATCAATTTTTTATTCATTTCGAGCTTGCACTTTGCACTTCATGATTTGTGACAATTTGATGAGGTGGGGATCTCATGGAATCTTGAGTAGCATTAAACCATGGCTAAAATTAAACACTACAAAATCTCATTTTTCCACATCCCATGGGAGTTATGCTAAGATACATAAACCATTGGAAATCTCTTTGAGAGTATTATGCAACGAAGAAACTTTCATGTGCTTCTGAGTAAGCTACATGTAGAAAAAAATACTTCAAAATGGGAAAATGCAACAGACTTCCAAAATTTACTAAGAAACCAAGACATCAATGACATCAGAAGCTTAACATGCTAGTACTTGACATAAATTGACACCAATGCCTAGAATTTTACATCAATGACACCAACAATCTACCAACACTAATATTGTTGCACCATTGTAGAATCTATTATAAAAGGATACAAATTATGTTAGGATTTTATGCATAAGTTTCAAGAGGTGTTGAACTTAGTAAACATTTAGTTATTAGTATTCTTAACATGATATTTCCACTAAGAATGGAGTCTTAGCAATAGTGTATGCAGTAAAAAAAATCATGTATTATTTTCTAGGATATCCATTCAAATTATTTATAGATATTTTGCATTCAAGTACTTAGTGAACAAGCTAGTGTTGCAAGTAAGGATATGATGTCAGATGTTACCATTATTGGAGTTTGACTTTGATGTGGAAGTGAATCCTGGTAATAATAATTTTGGATTATATCATTTATATAGGTTGAGTGGGGGAATCTAGAAGAAGTATGAATCGTGAGTTACTACTATACATGCAACTAAATAGGGTTGACACCTTACTAGATTAGTTCATAAGAATTGCAACATATCCTACAACAAGAAAGTTTCTAGAAGTGTATGTAGTAGCATAGTGAGGGAAATTCATAACAATAAGCATGAAATACTAGATAACTATAGGAAAATTACATAATTTGGGATCCATTATTATTATATTTTGCAATTATGTGAAGGAGCATGAATAAGACAGGGTGTTATATCAGGCACATGAACGAATTATTGGAGGGAATGGCGAAAGTAATAATTTTGACTGAAGAGTGTTTCAAATTGGGATAAAAACAATATTTTAAGCATTACAATGTCTATTGGCCTATTGGGAAACTATTGGGCAAGGATGCATTGCCACTCTTCCTTGTCATTATGCTAGATCCCATTGAGAAGTGAAATTTTAACTTTGTTGTGTCAATAAGGCCCCCTACTTGTAGAACCAATACATGGTACATTATTACTGCAAAGGATTACTTAATCAAATGGGAAGAGCCTACATCAGTTAATGATTGGACCACAAAAATTGTTGCATTGTTTATTTTTTAAAATACTAGCACAATATTTGGCTATTTGGAGGAATTGACAACTGATTAAGGAACACGTTTCTTGAATTAAACTATCTATACATTGAAACAAGAGCTTATCATTAATTATCAAAAGAGTACACCATATTATACATAGGTGAATGGTATGATGGAATCTTTCAATGATATAATTGAACATGATTTGATGAAAGCTTATAATGTGAATCATCACAATTGTGATCAATGAGTTTTTGTAGTACGATGGGCATACAATATCATTGAAAAATGATTACAAAGAATACTTCGTTTTGGATAATATATGGGAACGAATATTCATGAATTTAGATTTTGTGGTACTTAACCTCGAAAATGGAATTCATACTAAAATGTTAAATCGACAATGTTCACAATAGTGGTTGAATGAGTAAATGCAATTGGAAGAGAACAAGTTGATTGTTAGTTATATTTAGATTGTGGACAAACAAACACTAGAGGAATTAAATGACCCCAACCTTAGTGCAAGAATTTGAACCTACCACACTAGTACTACTCTATGATAGTAAGTTTCCAAAGAACCTTGGGAAGCTCAAAATTAGGTGGTGAGGGCCCTTTTGAATTATTTATATTAATGAAGCAAGTGTATAAATGTTGGAAACCCTTTGTGGTTAGTTTTTAAAATACCTAATTAATGGAAGTCAGTTAGAGGTGTACTATAGGGCTAAATGGTTGAAGGTGTCATGATATGAAAACTTCAAACAATAGTAAGGTAGTTTAGGAGCAGGGAATAATCAAGTGTAAATAGGTGTATTATGAGATATTTTTAAAGCATTGTATAGGTAGTCAATTGAAAAATTCAAATATAATAGATGGCGATCCCCACTAAGGCAAAAGTGTGCACTAAGTCCAAAGTGATTAAGAAAGAAAACATGACAGTAGTGGAAAGCCCAAAGGACATACTCATCAAAAAAATCATTTTTAGGACGGTTTTTATTTTGAAGATCATGGAATTCAACATCTAGAATGGGATACTATTTCCTAAGCTACAGTTCCACTAGTATATGGAGGTTGTTGTTAGAGTAGATGGAGTTAACAAAGTTTTTCCCAAAGAATAGATTAAAATGGTCTATAAATATAATATCATATCCCTATTGTATTTTCTCTATTATAGTAATAACCCAACCATGAACTATTGTACTCAGTTCCTCTTGAGCAGATTTCATGGATCTTTTCTTTGGTTGGATCATGCAAACCTTGTGGACATCATGAAAATGAATATGGTCTTGGGTTTCTTTATGACAAGGGAGGGCCTTGAAATTTTCACTTTAGACAATGATGCCACATTAGAGGATCTATATGATAGATATAACACCCACATATAGACATAGGGTGTATTTATTTAAATAATCAAGGACTCAAGTTTTTGGTTTGTCACATAACTTCTCTCCTACAATTTGATCCACAAGTGTTGAAGAGATAAGTTCCCATTGGGAATCCTCCTACCTCTTGACAATTTCATGCAAGGGATCAATATGTCTTGGTCATTACACCTAATGATATGTTTATATAGGATTAATTGTATGCATTCAAGCATGGAAAGAAATTATGTTGTGATTTGGGCCCTACAATTGATGGAAGTTGTAATTTAGAGGTCACCTTGAGGAAATAATTATAACACACCACTCACAAAGTTTTCTCCCATTTTGAAGTTCAATTTATTGCAACATAACAGAAAAAAATATTCTTAGAAGGATACAAACAAGTCATTTTAAATGTCGTATGAACAAATTTTATTGGATACTATTGAATCCTTTGAGATTCTATGCATATGGGTGGAGAACTATATGATAATTCCATTCAATTTCGAGTTCACTTACATAATTTATTTATAATTATCCATGCATAGGTTAAAGAAACTCCATATATCCTACCATTTTCTATCACAGAGGACAACATCAAGAATCTTGTCATGTAGTGGCCATATACATGTGGAGTAGGAATATTCTCTCAGTGGACAGAGACAATCCCTATAGCCCAGGGGAGAGGGTCTAGCCACAAACAAGACAATTTGACATAAGTTCCCTTATATTTAAAATAGATAAGATCCTACCTCTTGTATCACTTATCCTTGTTTGATGAATTCCTTGTGTCTTTGCTCTAGCGGTCAACTCCTTAATGTCAATTAAGCACCTGAAACAAATAGACAAGAAATCAAGTCATGCATGATAACAGACAATAGATTCAACCTAATTAAGAGGCTAAGAAATCTTAAGCTACCAATACCATATGTGATTTATATAGGAAACAAAATATCAGTTTTATTATCATAACAAAAAGGAAAGTACAACCTTTGCCTTACCATTCTAGGTTTCCTTCTTCATGTCCAGGTTCCAGTACCATTATTATCATCTCATGATTCACCTCAAATAATAGAATTTCAAGGCTTCTTCCTCTTTGCTCCAAACCAAACAAACTACAAACTTATTCTCCCTCTACAAGCACAAAATAGAAGGCTAAAGCTATCAAGAGTTGTTTAGGATATCAAGATTTTGCAGGTTATTCAAGCCCTTCCATTAGCTAGCTGAGGTTGGAATAGGAGAAGTTTATATAGCTGGAGAGATGGGACATGGATCCTCTTATCATGGGAGAGGTCCTATCCCTTTTGGTTTATTCCATTTTAATACGAGAAAGGAGCCCAAACAGTCACTCTCGGCTATATCTTAACTAACCATTTACCAGAATTTTGTTCACAGAGCTTCTAGACTTGGAAGCTTCAACTCCATTTTTAAAAACTTTCCAAAAGAGGGTCAGCGTAGGTAATGGATGGATACCGACACTAATCAATGCTAATCTTAGTGTTAAACTCTGCAAATCAATGTGGGGAAGAAACTAAGGGATAGCTCTTGCCTTTAATACTCAGTTTGAAGGAATATTCTATGGAAATTATGTAAGAGGGAAATTTTCTACAGATGAAGAGTGATGTAAAAACATGTTCTTCATGATAGGAAAACACATGAGGTTCACTATAGAGGTCCTCCAGGATCAAGGAACGAGGACTACAGGGACAGTGACAAAATGTTGTGTAACAATACATTATGGCCCAAGCCTAAGGAAGGTATGGGAATATTTAAATACTTTAAATTGTAGATGAAGAGGAACAAAGAGCTCAAGTGCAAGCATGAGTGGGGAAGAGGTAGAGAAAGTTATGTAAAAAAAGGGGAAATGGTTAAGAAATTCATTAACCTTACCATCACCTAAGTCTAAGTCAAAGGGGAATGAAACCAACCAAGCATCATCTAGTTCAAATCTTGTAGATATGGTCCCTCCATCTCAAACTCAAAGATAACTAGTTTCACACTAGACATGTTCCACAAAGACATAAAGTAGGGATATTGAGTCCATTTCTCCTAAAACAATAGCCACAACAATCACTTCCCTATTTTAGGAAATTAGTGCATTGCAATCCAACTTGCAAGTATCGAATGTACTACATCAATACTCATCATAACATCTTGGTGACTTATGTGGGGTGCTAAGTATTACTAAACATAACTTACTTGTGTCTACAACTAGGGGTAGCACATTTGGTGTTACCTATTTAATAAAAATTCCAAGTTGTGTATGAAAAACGGTTCTTTGGTTAAATTATTTTTGTTTACCACTTTTGATCCATCATCCACTTCCAAGAAGGAGCATGTTATTATATGTGTAGTTGGATATGTCACAGGTTCCCTTACATGAGCTTTATTACTATTTAATCGATATCATACAAGAGTTGTAGGATAAGAATACAGTTGATTGTACATAAAGTTAAAATTGTTAGTTTTTACCCTATGTATAAATTACATACAACTGAATTCTTCAAAATAGAAAATATATAAAATGGTGAGAACACAAAAATATAAATAGATTTTCTCTTGGAACCCAAAACCAAGAAAACTAGAGTCAGTTTTCGATATGTTCCTTTCAATGTTACAATATATTATATACATGTCGAATAATTTATAAAACTGAATCCATTAACCCTAGATTATAACATAATTGTAGTTCCCTTCACTAAATCTAAAAAATTCCATGGGAAAATTCATTATGCCAAAAACCATGCACAAAAACATGACTAGGTGTTCTCGCTTGTTAAATTAAAGCAAGAAAAGAATTCATTTCACTTGTGCCTTATTCAAATGGAGAAATTTGAATTTCCACTTTAGTAGGATCAGTTATTAGATAGTTAATAGGAGTGACACAACAAAATCACTCAGTTGAGTTAGTCAATTCGTGTTTGCGGGCAAGAAGTAGACTTGTGCATGATTTGATTGCCATTATCTAGTTATCTAGTAGAATTATATTTAGTGAAACTTTCTTATCTAATATCTAGTATAGAATAGAGTAAGTATGAGTTTATTCGAGTAGCTGTAAATGTTGTTAACTCACTAATATCTCAGTTAACTAGTGAATTTACTAAAAGTATCCCTATTCATGCATGCAATTTGAATTTCCTATTTGAGTAGAGGAAAAATGGATAATTGTAATCATTATTGTATACTAATGAGTGTGCAGAGATTTCATGTAGCATATGAGCTAATTTCCTCAAAATTACGCAAGGAAATATGAGTGAGTACAAGTACAGTGAGAGCAAGGAATTCGATTGTAGGCAAAGTGAGTGTAGAAAAAGAGAGTGCAGGAAGTGCAACTGTAGGAAGAGCAAGTGCACACTAAGTATTTTTGAGTGCAGATAGAAGGAGGAGATCATTATTTTAGTGTAGGTTAAGCTTCAAGCATTGATTTTTTCATTGTAATAGATCATTGTTCTTAAATTATATAATACAAATAGAGGAGGGATTTTTCCCAATTGGTTTCCCCAGTAAAAACTATGTTCATTTTGATTGAAATTGCAAGTGTTTCAATTGTATATTTTCCCTTCTACTGATTAAGTAGAAGAAATTTGTGTCTATTGTTTCCAGTTTGAATTCATTAGCATTTGCAAATTTTGAGTTATTTCTACATGGTATCAAAGCTATTGAAAACTACATAGAAACTAGGTTCCTCATCATCTCTTAAAGAAATTTAGAAAAGAAGATTTGTAGTGCATGAATTTGATTGTAGGAATCTGAATTCTATAAGTGCAGGAATTCGAGTGCAAGAATTACTTTAGTGTAGGAACAATGTATTTCTATGGATTGAAGTTTGAGTATGCAATGGAGGGAACTTCGAATTTGATTTCTTCGAAAGACAAAATAAAGTTGCATTGGATGACATTGGAGTATTGGAGTACACAAAAAATGATATTCGAAAATCAATAGCATTAGATGCATAGGATTTGGCTTAGTGGAAGAAATATACAAAAAAGCCAAGGAGGATTATCCTGGAGGGAGTCAGAGACCATGTGGTTTTGAGTTTTCATGGCATGCAAACTTGTTATGCAATGTGTAAAACCCTCATAGATTTATAGGAAAGCAATAGTGATGCCAGGAAATTGGCATTAAAATATCATCTTAGGAACATTGAATGAATAAAAATGAAACTATTGTTCAATACCTATCTAGATTCACTTAGGTGAGAGATTAACTTGGAGGAGCTGGAGATAATATGCCATCATTTGAACTTGTAACGTTAGCACTCCTTGGCCTTCCAATGTCCTAGAACAACTATCAAGATTCAGTTAATGGAAGAGACAAGGTTGTAGATTAGGAGAGACTTTGGTCTGAATTTATGTAGGAGGTGATTAGAAGAAACATTAGAGACAACGTCACATCCATAGCTGATCAAGAGCAAAACCTTTCTTTCAAAGGCAAGGGAAAGAAAGCCAAAGGTAAGAAGGCCCTAAGAAAAGAAGAATCTATCTAGAACCATGGAAATAAGAAAGACCTACGTAAAATTAAATGTTTTAACTACCATGAGTAAGGACACTAAGCAACCAAGTGTCTGCACAAGAAAACTACTGAGAAGCCTACATTAGGAGGAGGATATGCTCTCACATCACAGTTCTAGTTAGATTTCATCCTCATTTCTTACATGACAAGTAAAATATTCGGTAGTGTATGTGATCCAGGTGGACATTGGTGGCCACCCAACTATCACATTTAGACCCCTACAACTGTCTCTTTCAGCGTTTTAGTTTCCGTAATTGTAGCACAATATACTATTTTTAGAAGTTTTTCAGGTCCTGAACTTCCGAAGTCGTTTTGAGGCCCTAAACGACAGTTTTTTTGGGAAATCTGAGAGCAACATTGTTACATGGACGATGTTGCTCTTCTGAAAGTTATAGTACTCGGATATAGCTTTTTAATGAGCTATTGTATGCGTCAAATGAAGATTGTATGCCAAAGTTATGACCTCGGGAAATTGTTGTACCAATTTACCCAAATAGGGCCCACAATTTGGCGTTACATCTTCTAGGGTTAGGTTTTTGGATTTTAAGGGATTTCCATTGTTTCTCAACAATAAATAGGCCTTCGAGCCTCATTATAACACAGTTCAGAGGCATGTAGCTACCACATCTCTTCTTAGAGATAAGCTACCATCGCCCTAGCTGGTTTATTTCCATTTCTGTTTGTAAGCATATTTCACTATTTTACAGTAATGAAATGAAGTATTATTTCCACTGCATATCTATCTTTATGGTTATCTTTGTATTTTATTGCGTTCCTGTTTAAATCTGGAACAGTGGTATTAGAGTGGTCTGCTTTTTCTCTATTTTTCTTTGCATGTCCCCAATGAGGTCGGGATATAAGGAGTTAGGGCTTGAACTGGTCGAACATTTACAAGGCCAACCTTGAAAATCTCAACTGCCTCCTATGGAAGATGAGAAGAAAGACGAGGGGGCAGGAGATCCTATCAAAATCTTGCTCGAAGAAGCCCTCGAGTGACAAAGAAACGTGATGATGGACAACTTTGCGTAGATCCTTCAGCAACTACCAAAGGCGACACATCGGCTTCCAATAGCTACTCTGGAAATACCACGCCCTTCAAGGTACAAGTTAATTTTGAAATCTCCATCTTCGGGGGTCAAATAGATGCAAATGCCATAGATAAATGGTTAAATATGCTAGATGGGTATTTTTCTATTCATGAATTTTCGATTCGGGAAAATATTGTTTTTTCTCTTCTCAAAGTAGACCCCCATATCAAGGACTGGTGGGAAACCTACTACGAGCAGAAGAATGAAAATATGGGCTCGCTATTTTCAGCCGCACCCACTTGGGATTCATTCCGGGATGCCGTCAAGGAGCAGGTACTACCCTGTCAAAAGCTATGAGGACAAATACATCAAATGGGCCACACTGCGACAGGGACGACACCAAGATGTACCAGAGTTCACAAAAAATTTTCATACCCTTCACACACAGTTGGGTATCAAGGATTCTGATCTACATCATGGCTACCTACATGATACATCTAGGAAGAGATGGAGTTCTTGAACATCTCCTCAGTTGTCACTGCATACCGATACGCTGTCAAAATCGAGCAAAAGTTCAAACAGAAGAGGTGAGATTTTGGATCTGCAAATCTTAAGACTAAAGGAGAAAGCCAAGGCAGGGTGAGCCAAGACAATCCGTCGAAGCTACAAGAAAAGGAAAACACCATGAAGTGGAAGAAGGACATCGGAAAGTGGTGTGAGTTCCACAAGAGCCCCACTCACAACACAAGTGAGTGTCGGACCAAGCAGTCATCGATGGCCAAGTTGAAGGCTTCCGAATTAGATGCATGTTCTCACCCTGAGACAAAACCCAATAAGGGGAATGGGAAAGGGAAGCAGATCATTGATGCAGATCCCAGCACCATTGTTTCCACCGATAAGATCCAGGAAAATGAGCCGAAAATTCTAAAGGAAGGGGAGCGTCTTTTCCACCCATAGATGTGGGTGAAGGGTTCGTCGCTGCAATTCATTGTCGACAGTGGCAGCCAACTACACCACACCTGCAGCTGTACAGTATCGGGTGGCTTCATGAAGGATGAGATGTCAAAGTCCGCAAGCAATGTTGCCTTCCCTACAGCATCAAGCCCTTCACAGACGAGGTATTATGTGATGTTACACCTTCAAATGATTGTGATGTACTCTTAGGCCAACCATACTTGTGGACGTGACATGTTGTGTATGAGTCAAGGCCTCACACAATTATTATTTCTTTAGATGATTCATTATACAGGATACCGGAGGTAGCCCCACCTACCACCACCTCTTTGATCACTGCTAAGAAAGGTAGCAAGCTCATCTCCTAGACCAGGAAATTCATCTGTCTGGCTCACTCCCAAAGTAAGGGGAAGATCGTCACCACGTCCATGACCCTCGTGAAGGGTTCCTCCATGCAACAACAGCAACAAAGGGATACGGTCATGACAAAACATAGGAACAACTTCTCCTCACCCATAAGGTTGCCACAAAAGCTTCAAGTGGTTAACAGGGTCTGGTTGCATCTAGAAAAAGAACACCTTACAAGAGCCCATCGGAAGATTTGACCACTCCAACATGGTCCTTACAGCATTACCAAGGCTATGGGAAATAATGATTTGGAGCACAACATTCCTCCATTCCTTCTCTTGCACTGGGTGTTCAATGTGGACCGTCATCGACCATGGTTCCCACCATTACTAGACACATCAAAGATTGCATAACAACTCACCCAGGAACAAGTTCAGTAGATGGAGGAACTCAACGCAATGGGGACCGTTGCTTCCTAAGGGGGGAGGAATGATCCAGGTGGATGTTGGTGGCCACCCACCTATCATATTTGGACCCCCGAAAATATCTCTTTCAGTTTTTCGGTTTCCGTAATTGTAGCACAATTTACTATTTTTAGCAGTTTTTTGGGTCCTAAGCTTCCGGAGCCATTTTGAGGCCCTAAACAATGTTTCTTGCGAACTCTGGGATCAACATGAGTCCATGGGTTGATGTTTCTCTTCCCAAAGTTATAGTGCTCAGATAGATTTTTCTAACGAGCTATTGTATGCATCAAACAAAGATCGTATGCCAAAGTTAAGACCCGGGAAATTGATTTACCAATTTAATCAAATGGTGCCCACAATTTCACGTTTCATCTTCTAGGGTTAGGTTTTGTGATGTTAAGGGTTTTCCATTGTTTTTAAACAATAAATAGGCCTTCGAACCTCATTGTAACACAGTTCAAAGGCATGTAGTTGCCACATCTCTTCTCAGAGATAAGCTACCATCATCCTAGTTGGTTTATTTCCATTTCTGTTTGTAAGCATATTTCAGTATTTTACAGTAATGAAATGAAGTATTATTACCACTGCATATCTATCTTTATGGTTATCTTTGTATTTTATTAGTTCCTGTTTAAATCCAGAACAATATGCTACTTAGACTCTGGTGCTTCATTTTATATGACAAGTGATTATGGTAGATTACTTCATATTGCTGGTATTTTGGAAACAATACATCGTGGGAGTGGGAATGTTTGGTTTCTTACCATAATTGTTATTGACACATACACATTGATGATAAATTAGTGCCTTTAAATGATTAAAGTTATATTTAAGCTTTTAATCACATGCAAAAAAATTACAATGATTGAACAAGTGAATATTTGTTTAACCATGCATATTTATGATTGAAAGCTCTTGAATGTGAAAAGGAATTTTGATCATGATACAATAGTGTTGTTAAAGTGACCAATTTGATCATTCTAGTAGCTTAATGTTAGAAATAATAGTAATAAAATGGTGTTGATTACCCTGTTTGTTTAAACCTTAAAGCTTTACGAATTGATCATTCTATGATGATGTTAGCTAGTTTCCATCTTATATCTAACAAATATGTTAATTACATATTTTCGAAATCCATCCTATGCATGTGAATACTACGGTGAAAAAAACTATTACATCTAATCAGAAAATTCCCTCAAGTTATGGAAACATGGTGTTTTTAGTTTTCATTGCAAAAATAAAATTTGAATGGTGTTTCAATATATTGGCATTACTAGTTCGATTAACAGCGAGAAGTGTCTGTGGATTGCTAGAAAATTATATATTATAGAGCAATGGAACACATAAAATATTGCAGAAATATAAACACAGAAAACGCATAAAACAAGAGAGACACATATATACGTTGTTCACCCAATTTCGGCTATTTCCACGGAGAAACAACTAGTCCTTCCTTTTATATTATCCAACAAACTGAAGAGATACAACCTACAGTAGATCCGTTGTAATTCCCTCTTCTCTCTTGCTCAATCTCCTCTCTCTTCTCACTCAGAATACAGATCTACATAGACGCAATACAATTCCGTCATATATAGCGAAGGCTTTCCTTCTAGGGAAAAAAACCCTAAATTAAACATAACTTCTACCATCAAATCTCCACCTAATGAACAACCCAGATTGACTACGGAATTACAACATTTTACAAGGTTTCCGCCCCATGGACTCCCCTGCACCGTATATTTTATAGACAGTGTTGTCACCACATTATGAACTGGGGTATTATGTGGTGATACCTATAAATAAAGAAGATAACTAGGCTCCAGACCCAACATGAATGACTTGTATCTAGTAGTAATTCTTAATTATTGTTGGATAGACTCACATGCGTAAATGAAATAACATGATGCATGAGTTAGAAATTATGGGAATGACAATGATTAAGGTATTGTTCTCTTTGTTGTTTGGAAAAAAAAATATGGAAACTTTTTTTAATATTTGGAGAATGTATCCTTACTTGTTATATTAGTTTCAATGTATAGATGAATGTTACAAAATATTGTTACAGAATGTTATTATAGAATGCTACTTATGGAAATAAACATGACGAATACCTCTCTCCGTGATGAAATATTGAAAACATAGATGCATGTGAAAGTGAAATGCATCTTGAATGTATTTGAATTTTTTTTTGTGCATAATAGTATTTTTTTGTAGAAGGTATGGTCTTGTTAAATAACCATTGTGACTAATATTTTTTATGTGATAAAGCAGGGGTGTCTTAGCGGAAACATAAGAACCTGTGAAACGTAAAATGTTGCAATATGAATTGCAACTGCAAAGTGAGAAAATATAATGTTATGATATGCAAGATATGCTATTTTTTATGTGCATCATTATTATTATGTGAAAATTTGGATTGTATACCACATGTATGACATGTGATGATTTTTTGTCAACATACTTTTACAGATTGTGGGATGCATGCTAAGGGTCATGTATGAATGCACGATACACATAAATGTTCCTTCGTTTTAATGATGATATGAAAATGGTTAGTTATGTAAATTACAATGGATTTTCGGACATTTAATATTTTTAGACATGGACTATTCTTGGACTGGATGGCTATGGAAGCCATGTTTAAACTTTTGTGATGATGTAATCAATAAGTTTTTATTAATAAATAAAAATGTTGGAAAAGTACTTACGAAATAATAGTAGAATTAGAATATTTCTTGTTGATTTGGAATAAACTATTGGTGGTTAAGTAGAAGGTGAATCTTCCCTAAAAATATCGTAAAAATACCTAGGAGGAAATAATTAGAAATAAACTGATTTAATATGATGGGAGAGAAAGATCATATTAAATAAATTAGTTGGAGAAACATACTAAGTATAGGGGAATAAAGTGTTATAGGAGAAAAAAACATGCTTTAGAGAAAAAAGGAAAGAACCATTTTCGAAAGAAAAAAATGAAAGGCATAGGCAAAAGGGTTAGTAGACCTAAAAGGGGGACGCTACTAAAATTTGCTAGGAAGTAAAATTATAAAAGAAACCACCAAGAAATCAATGACATTGGTGATTCTAGTGGAAACTATGTCTTAGCTAGAAACGAGCTTGTAGTGGCAATTCGTGGTCAAGAGGAACATTCTCGACTCGTTAGTACTTTTCCTTATCTGATTCTCACAATAGAACAAGTTAATTATTCAGTTAGATGACATGTTAAAGTTGAATTTTCTATATATTTTTTGTAAGCATTTTAAGTACATCTTGAAAAATAAAGGAGCCTAGTGCTCAAAAAGGAATTATTGGAAATGTAAGTTCCTCTATTGTATTGCCAATCTTATGATTTTGTTTATCACGAGCTAAGACAATATGCACTTGATGCATTTAATGATGATTTTGATGATTAGATAGTTATATGCTCTCCGTGTACATGTAAAAGTACTAAGTGGATGTATTTAGCAAGGCATAAGACTTGGTGCAGTGATTTATCACTTTTATGATTAGAGAGCCAGGTGCTCTCTAGGTACTTATAGAAGTACTTGGACTAAAGTATCAATTTGCATTGCATAGTTGGTTGGTAGGTAAAATTATTTCATTTGATTGAAAATGTTATGATTAATGTGATTGAATTTCTTAATAAGACATTGAAGGTGTTTTTCATGGAGGTTGTGGAACCACCTATAACTAAAATAATTTTCATATAGTGACCATTAATTCCAAGAGTAATTGTTAAGTAACAGTAAGTTGGTATAGATATTTTTTTTCATCCAAAAAAATGAATGGAGGCTAAGTGAAGAAAAGTAGAAATTACTTATTTTTGTAGATGTAAACAATTACGATTATTGATAACCATTTCTAATTTTAATGATTGAACTTAAAAATCCTTCATTTTGGAGGGAAAGGATATCCTTTTGAGTAAAATTTAAAGATCTAACGAGAGAAGAACACTAAGGCCGACGTTGTTTTTAAGGGGGGAGTATGTAATATTCCTAGCCTAAGCTACTTTAAAAACTCTTATAAACTGAGTGTTGTTGAGTAATTAAATATTAGTTATTCTTATATTGATATTACAAGAAGAATACTATTATAATTCTTGTCTTATTTTGAGAATAATTTATATTCTTTTATGTAAAGAAATTGTATTTTCCAAGTTGGTATATTTTATGAGTTTTAGAAATAATGAGTCATAGTTTTAGAAAAGATATGGATAGGTTATATTTTGTACATAAATAAAAACCAAATCCACCTTCAAAAGAATGAGAGAATTATGGATGATTTATTGAGTGATTTTAGAATTAGAAACTATGACTTATGGATGGTTTATGAAGTCATTTTAGGACTTTGGAAAAATATGATTTATGAAAAACAAGATGGGTGGGAATACTTGCAAATCTACTCCAAAGAACAAAAATCTAGAGTATGGTGTTGGTGATGGGACTTGTTTTCTTATTTCTTGTATCCTCGTACACTACGAGATATGGGTGATTTATGGAATGCTTTTAGGATTTATAAAAGCTATTGCATTTCTTAATTCTACTTATTGTAAGCCAATGGAATGAGAACTAATGGAAAAATATGCCAAATACATGTAAAAGCAGGCCAAGATAGAGGAATAAGTGTTTTTTGAATAAGTATGTGTACAATATTTTTTGAATGAAAGTGGATCCTATGGAGAACTTAGCGCAAGATTGATTCATCTCTTACAAGGTCATTGTTTGCTATAATAGTGTGGTAGGAATTATCAATTCGACAAAGAATAATTTATTAGGAAACTTGTTGGGCTGAAATATTCCAAGAATTTAAAATATAACTTATCTATGCATCAACTTCTTAAAATAATTTTCATATGTGTGAGATTAACATATATTATATTAGATTTCTCTAGGAAAAGAAATTACATATGCATGATATTAGTATATATTATGCTAGATTTCTTTTAGAAAATAAATATATATGTTTGCATGTAAGAAAAATAACTACAATGCAAATAATTATATATTTGCATTGAAAAATAGCTTACGCACATCTAAAGATTTGATTTTTTGAAAATGATTTTCATGGCTTATTGAAAAAATGTAAGACTCTATTCTAGGGTTCTCTAACACAACTAAATTTCTCTAATTTCAAATACAATAAAATAGGAAATAATTTATTTATAACTAAACATTTAATCAATGATAACCTACCATTAAAATTTATTTCTTACAATTAAATAGTGAACATATAATTTCAATCACTTACATGAGTAATCTATAAATAGAGGAATACCTATCCTGATAGCCTTGTTGAGATGCCCCTGAGCTCCTGATCTTGCTGGGATGTTCCTCTTGACTACCAACTGGATTTACCTCCCAACCAACTAGGAAGTATTTCCTAGCCTAGGAAACCTCCACAGGTTCCCTAGCCCTCTGAGCCCAAGTGCAACCAGAATTAGTGTGTCTAAGATAAACAATACTCTCCTTCTCTCCCTTCTCTCTTCCCCACCTTACTATCAAAACAAATCCTCCAAAACCACAACCAAACCAAAACCAAAATGAAGCCCAAGGATCCCCCTCTCCTGCCCTCATCCTTCTCCTTTTATGCCGCCTTCTCTTCTCTACCTCAACCACCTTTCATTAATTTCATAACTACCCCCTCAGCCTTACATTTGACTTATCTTCTCCCAAGCAAATTTGAGAGGAAATTTTGGGAATAAGATATGAATATGTAATTTGCTAATTAAGTGCAGAGGACCATGTCTTCTCCCAAGTAAATGTCAGAGGAAATTTTGAGGATGAGATATGAATATATAATTTGGTAACTAATTGCAGAGGACAAAGTCTTCTCCCATGTAAATCTGAGAGGACATTTTGGGGATGAGATATGAATATATAATTTGGTAATTAACTGGAGAGGACCATGTCTTCTTCCAAGTAAATTTGAGAGGACATTTTGGGGATGAGATATGAATATTTAAGTTGGAATAAATGGAAGGAGACCATATCCTATCGAAATTTAAATTTGATGAGGTAAGTTGGGAATAATAACAAAATTTATATCAGTAATAAATTTATAATTTCACCAATGTAGGTATGTCTGAATATTTGTTGATAATAATAAGTCAATATTTTAAGGTAATTTCAACACTACTAAAATATTCATGATAAGATTAAGTAGGGCATTACATACAGTCCTCTTTCAGAAAACTTCGTCCCAAAGTTAGAGTGTAAAAGATACAAAGAGTTCGAAGCAGTTTGACAATAAGGCATAACAAAATAGAGAGAGAGTTATAGTAGTAAAATTTGATAAGTCAGATAATGACATCACGTTCCATCAAGAGTCTCCAACTGCTCTATATCCTCCTATGTTTCCTGACCTAATTTTGTTCCCACCCTATCCATCCTCTGCTACTATATACAGTGGCATCAGCTATAGCAATCTAACCACTGATAAAACCAATATGGTAGAAGCATCGACTATATCAACCTAACTTCCCCAACAGACAACAAGAAATCGTTATCACACGTCTAGAGGAGCGTGTCCACCACTGCCCTGCCACGATTCTAGGTTTGGAGGTTACATGGTGTGAATTATCTCCACCCCTCCTCACAACTACGGTCAACACCCTAATATGGACCATAGTACAATGTTGTTTGGATACTTGTCATCAAATAATCAAGTGAGGTAGTCTTGTCAACTGTCATTCTCATTTTACCCGTGTCAAAAGAGTGCATATCCAATAGATACAAAATGTAGTAGACCAATGTACATTATACCTTTCCTCATGAGATGTCTCAACCTTCCCCCAATGGAAGAGTAGATCTTGGCTATCATATAGTTCTTTGCAATCTACAGATTAGCTCTCATTCATGCATTTATATAATAACAAGATATATATAGATAAGTGATTTTAAACATCATGTTATTAAGTCTAGTATGCACATGTCAATATTGCAGTTCATATTGGAAATAAATCATAATTTCACTAAGCCATTCATTAAATAAACCATATCCACTTCAGCCATACATGAAGCAACAACAATTCTGATAAGTCATGCACTAGATAATTCATGACCAAGTAAGTCATACATTAGGCCATACATCAAACATTTCCATCATCAATACCAAATCTATCTAATGATTTATATAAGTAGTTTCACATGTCCAACTAAATGCATCAATATTACATAGTGTTCATAAATAAATAACATGGAATTGTAAAATAGAGCCTCAGCATAGGTAGTTATCTAAGTCAAAATGGACATCACATATGCTCCAAAAGTGACGGGCAGTCATGATGTATAGTCTCTATGTTCTCCCAGGTAGCAGATCCTATGCTATACTTGTCCCACTAGATCTTAACCTAGTCCACCATGCGACGTCTGAGCTGCCCAACTCTACAGTCCAATATGCATAATGGTCAGACCACCACAGTTCCCATGTCCACGACTTGCAATTCCCTCCAATCCTATTTGTGAGATTCATTAGAGACATAATGTCGTAAAATAGATACATGAAAAACATCATGAGTTTTATGCAAATGGGGTGGCAGTACAAGATGATAGGAAATTAGGCCAATCTTCTCCTTGATCCGAAAATGTCCTATGAACCGAGGTGACAACTTCGTCCCTTTCCCAAACTGGATGGTGCTTTTGTTGGGTCAGATACGAATAAAAACTTGGTCCCCTACTTCATAGCTGCAATCAATCCTATGTAAATCAACATAAATCTTCTGCCTATCTTGAGCTTCCTTCAACCTTTGTTGAATATGTTTTTACCTATTCCTCCATTTATTGAACTAATTCTGGCCCAACTATTACTCAGTCCTGCAACTTTTACCAACTCAATGGTATCCTACATGGCCTTCCATATAGAGCTTGATAAGGGGTCATCCCGATTGGATTATGGTAACTGTTATTATAAGCAAACTCTACCAATGTTAAGTACCTTTCCCACTAAGCCTGATTATCCATGATGTACATCCTAAGCATGTCTTCCATAACCTGATTTACTCTTTCAGTCTGCCCATATGTTTCTGGATGATATGCAGTGCTTAAGTTGAACTGTTTCCCTAGTGCTGACTGCAAACTTGTCCAAAAACTATATGTAAATCGAGAGTCTCTATCAAAAATGATCTTTGTGGGTAACCAACATAGTCAAATAACTTCACTTATAAAAACTCGTGCCACATCAATAACATCGTAAGTGTCTCTCACTAGGATGAAATGGGCACTTTTGGTCAATTTATCAACTAAAACCAATATAGCATTGTGCCTCTATGAAGTGAGTGGAAAGCCAACAACAAAATCCATATAAATTACCTCCCATTTAGACATAGGGATATCATGAGGTTGTAGGAGTCTTGCCGGATGGCGATGTTCAACATTCAGTCATTGACATTCAAGACATTTGGCGACAAATTGGACTATGTTGCGCTTCATGCCTACCTAAAAGAAGAGTTTCTCCATGTCCGCATACATATTCTTCACTCCAGGATGTGCATAGTACAATGATCTATGTGACTCTTCGAGGATGGTTCTTCTTATACCTCCTTCCTTATGTATGTACATTCTCCCTTGAAATCTCAATACTCCATCTAATTCAAGGACATATCCCTCAAACTTTGGTTCTATCTACTTCCCACTCTAGAGTGCTATTATAACCTTTAGATACCAACAATCTTCAAAGAGTTTCTCCAACATATGTTCCCTCAAATTGACCCTCAAGGGTACTAGCGAGAAGGTTCATGGCCTCCTGCTTAGTGCACCAGCCACCACATTCTCCTTTCGCTTAATGTATTAGATTCCAAAATCATAGTCACTCATGCATTCGCTCCATAGCCTCTCCCTAACATTCAAATCTTTTTGAATGAAGAGGTGCTTCAGGTTTTGATGATCAGTTCTTAATTCAAAGTATCTCCAAACGAGGTAGTGTCTCCATAGTTTCAAAGTTGGAATCACTACTGCTAACTCTAATTCATGTGGCACATACAACTCTTCATGTTTCTTCAATTTTTTTTTTTGGATGCATAATCTTTTGCTCCCTCTCTTGCATTAACACGAATCCTAATCATTGCTTTCAAGCATATGTACAATCTGTCAAGTCCTCCATCTCTAAGACTTCAAGGATTAGAGCATTGGTTGATGATTTTCTTAATTTAGTGAATACAATGTTATATTCATTTGTTCATTCATGGAACATTGAAACTTTTGAGGTGATTCGAAATTTTCTTTGTAATTTTCTCAAAATTGATGCTGCACATTGAAAAGGAAGCATCACCTCGACTAAAATGGGTAGAGGTCAGTATGAGTGAAAGTTCTCCTAATCATATCATAATATAGTGTGGAACTATCAATGGTGCCAAATGTTAAATTATGAGAATGTGGATTTTCAATGTAAGACTTGTCAAAAAGCCTAGTTCCCCTAAGGAAAATGATTAAAATAAATAAACCCAAAACGATGTAAATAAATGACAAAAATACCTTCAAAGAAAACTCCATAAACTCCATAAACTCCAAAGCAAACTACATCCCACTAGTGCTTGATTGAATCATGCATAAATACAATGATAACATTTCCCATTGCCCATGGCATCCCATTGGTGGGCAGATTGTTCTTACATTCAATAGTAAAGTTATCATTAACATAGAATCTATCTAGATGGTTAGCAAAACATATTCAAAATTAGGGCTACCCTCATTAACCCACCATAAACTCTAAGAGCACCCACCATAGGAGGTTATGATAGAGAATCTTTTCTTACCACCTATGGTATATTGCTATGATGAGAAGCTAAGGTGGCATATTCTACGAAGGCCCTAAATTACAATGCCTCTAAGGTCGACTGATTGCAATGGGAAAGAGTGATAGCCTATAGATTACAATGTCATAAAGCCACAATATTCAAACTAAGTAATAGTATAATTTGTTTTATACATTAATTTTTACTATAAGGAAAAAAAATCTAATTTAAACTAATGATATGATAGATTAATAATATCACATGAAAGAAA